>JBAGKK010058609.1:0-28006 GCA_037177015.1 Euceroptres primus
GACAGAATCAGTGAAGCGTGAACGACCATGAAGGTGGTCCTCCATCTCGTGGTCCTCGATCTAACGATGAGTGTATTTTATCCATCTTAAAATTGAGAATATGTATCTCGGAATAGGTATCAAGGAGCACATCGCTTTTTTGTATAAATTTTCTGTTCTTTAAAAGTATATATGCACTGAACAATTATAAAAGTTGAGTTTTAGGCGCATTACCACTACTAGGGGTCGTTTTTCTCTTAAACCTACTTTTCACGTAATTTTAATGTCTTTTAAAAATATATATATATACACTCATCGCTTGAAATAAGGCCAGTCTCGGGGGTAGACGGCCTTAAAGTCAATGCTATTAAAATCCAGTTTGAACCGGATTTAAAGCGTCGAACGAGCACTCTGATCTCAACACTCAGAACCGCGTATATAAACTCTGAACGTACAAAAGTAAATGTGCAGAGAGTCGCGATGTAAACAACTTCTGGCGGCCCTGACTTCCTGAGCGATGGCTCCGTCTCGGGACGCTCAGAGGGGGAGACAGAATCAGTGAAGCATGAACGACCATGAAGCCGGCCTTATTTACAGCGACCCCATTTCCAGCGATAAGTGTAAACTGAACATCAATAAAAGTCGAGTTTTAGATGCATTACCACTGCTAAGGGTGGTTTTTTGCATATTATTACTTTTGGAGGTACTTTTTCATCTGAACCTCTTTTTCACATAATATTTTTTATGTAATTTCAAAAAATATACCTGAGATTACAATTTAAAAGAAATTTTCCCTAAGAGTTATGCTCATTTTTCATTTTTTTCACAATTTTCGCACTTTTTGACAGAATGTAAATCTGATGAGGTGCAACGCTCATGTGGAACAAATTTTATGTGATTAAATGCACCCTTCCTCTTTAAAATGTTTTATGGAAGTTGTGATTTTTCAAAATAGGTGGGACCTATATGTCCCACTGGCCGTTAAAGGGTTAAAAAGCATCCATTTAGAAGGCTAGAAATTTGGAAGAATCAACCAGTAAAAGCAGCTTTCAAATTGGAAAATACCCCGTTTTCAGAGCAATAAATTTGAAAGCTTCCAACTCTTACAATTAGAAAAACATTCAACTTTTATGCTTTTATCAACTTTTATCAAAGCTTTGTCTAAATGTATAAAATCTGTATAAACGTGTATAAATGTATTTAAAAAATGTATAAAGGTATAAAAAATTTATAAAACTTTAAAGTTCTTTTTAATTTTCAAATATGGATTTACATTCAAACTTGAAAGCCTACAAACATAGTTGGAAACTTTTAAACTTGAATGTTTTTCTAAGACTTGGATAAGAAACTTCCTTTCACTAGTAAACAACCAAAATTATTAACGTAATATCCAAAAATTTTCGTTCAAGTAAAAAAATAACTATTTCTCATTGTCCAATATTTAAAATTATTACGAGGGGATAGCTACTACTGAATTAAGGTGTACACTTGTTCCTGAATTCTTTTGAATTCATCTTGAATTCTTTGAATTCACTTTGAATTCTTTTGAATTCGCCTTGAATTCTTTTTAATTCCCCTTGTATTATCTAAATTCATCTTGAATTCTTTTGAATTGTTTTGTATTCTTTTGAATTCATCTTGAAATCTTTGAATCCCTTTGCATTCTCCGTTTATTCTTTGAATTCACCTTGTATGCCTTGAATTCTTTAAATCATTCTTTTATATTCTTTGAATTCTTTTGAATTTTTTGTATTCTTTGAATTCCTTTGAATTCACCTTGACTTTTCACATTGAATTCTTTGAATACATACTGAATTTATTAAACTCTTTTGAATTCTTTGAATTTATTTGAATTAATCTTGTATTATTTAAATTATTCTTTTGTATTCTTTAAATACCTTTGAATTCTTTCGTATTCCTTGAATTCTCTTAATTCTTTTGAATTCTTTTGAATTCATCTTGTATTCTCTGAATCATTTTTTTGAATTCATTTAAATTCATTTTGTATTCTTTGAATTCATCTAGAAATCTTGGAACTCTTCTTGAAATTTTTGAATTCTTTGAATTCACTTTGAATTATTTGAATACTTTTGCATCCACCGCGTATTCTTTTGAATTTACCTTGAATTCTTTAAATTCGTTTGAATTCTTTGAATTCTTTTGAATTTTTTGTATACTTTGATTTCCTCTGAATTCACCTTGAATTTTCACATTGAATTCTTTGAATACATACTGAATTCATTAAACTCTTTTGAATTCTTTGAATTCATTTGAATTAATCTTGTATTATTTGAATTATTCTTTTGTATTCTTCAAATACCTTTGAATTATTTCGTATTCCTTGAATTCTCTGAATTCTTGTGTATTCTCCAAACTATTTGAATTCATCTTGTATTCTTTGAATTCTTTTGAATTCATCTTGTATTCTTTGAATTATTCTTTTGTATTCTTTGAATTCATCTAGAAATCTTGGAACTCTCCTTGAAATTTTTGAATTCTTTGAATTCACTTTGAATTATTTGAATACTTTTGCATCCACCGCGTATTCTTTTGAATTTACCTTGAATTCTTTAAATTCGTTTGCATTCTTGGAATTCACCTTGTATTCGAGTTTATTTGAATTCATCTTGTATTCTTTGAATTGTTCTTCTGTATTCTATGAATTCCTTTGAATTTTTGAATTGACCTTGTATTTTTGGATTCTTTGAATTCTTTTGAACTCATCTTGTATTCTTTGAATTATTCTTTTTAATTCACCTAGAATTCTTTTGAATTCTTTAAATTCATCTTGAATTCTTTGAACCCTTTTGCATTCACTGTGCATTCTTTTGAATTCACCTTGTATTCTTTGAATTCTTTGGATTTATTTTGTATTCTTTGAATTATTCTTTTGAATTCACCTTAAATTCATTTAAATTCACCTTAAATTCATTTAAGTTCTTTAAAATCTTTTTAATTCTTTGAATTCTTGAATTCAGGTGCACATAAAAATTGTTACTGGTTAATCTCTCAAATAATTAAAACTGAAGGCTTTCAAAATTGAATTCTTTCAAAGTTAAGGGTGTGAAAAATAGTTTTTTTCCAAATTTTTTGCGAATTTTTTTTTAGAAGTAGACAAACGTTAGCGTTAACGTATCGTTAGCAGAACTTATTCTCTATATTATTTAGTATATAAATTTACAAAAAAATTTCTTTCATGAAAAAATAAATAAAATATGTGTTAGTGAGCCTCGAAGTCGAGGCCTCAGAAAAAGAGGTGATGCATGGTTGTCATGATTCCGGCTCTCCAGATAATCTAAAACAAAAAAATCAAAAAAAATTCTTAAAATACATGCTTGTGGTTATAGCCTGTAGCAAATTTAACTGAAAATATTGAAAATTGACAAAATGGCGGACACTGGAAACTGAAATTTCGAATTTTTCGATATTTTTCGTCGGTTTTCTGGAGAGTCTATAATATGAGTTTGGAAATCGCCGTAGCATCGGCTTGGCATTGCATAACTGCGCACGAATTCTGTTGCCAACAAAACAGTAGTGAAACGTCGTCCATTTTACTGGTGGTAGCGGCACGTGAATGCCGGCGACAGTTGGCAATAGGATGCGCGCGCAGTTATGCGATGCCAAGTCGATGCTACGGCAATTTCCAAACTCCTGTTGTGGACTCACCATTCAGACTATAACTTTTGTAAAAATAAATTTAAAAATGTAATTTTGGTAATGGCTGCAGGCACACGTCCCCTGAAGATGTGTGCAAAGCCGCAACTTGGTCGGTTAATTAGTTTTCAAGATGTCATGTCAACCAACCATAACACTATAACACAACATATTTTATGTATTTTTTCATCAGAAAAATTTTTTGTTGTAAATTTATATACTAAATAATATAGAGAATAAGTTCTGCTAACGATATTTTTGTCTACTTTCAAACAAAAATCGCAAAAGCATTTTAAAAAAACTATTCTTCACACTAGAATACCCCCCTAAATGCCTTCTAGGTCTAAAGCTTCCAAAATTAAATGTTTCTACAGTTTTTGTTTAATGTTTATAACTTGGCCCAAATGTATAAAAATGTATAAATTTAATTTAATTTAATTTCTAAAGCCTTAATTTTTAATTGATGAATAATTGAAAAATGAAAAATGTTTACTTTTACTTTTGAAAGAAAATTGTTGGGCTCTCTACTAGTAATTTTAGTTGCATACTATTTACGCTGTTTTGCATAATAACGAAGTTGATTCTTAGGTTAGGAATTCCCGAAGAGACGCACGCACGTGTCGACCACCCGTACCTTCTGTTCCGAAGAATACACCCGTCTCTTCACGATTCTGGCCACGGAGAAATTATGAATGCATTTATTCGTGGTCGATTTTGCCCCGCAAATAATTCAAGTACCTTATAATACAGAAGTCGCATCGGTTGGCCGCTTTATGCTCCCCTTGATGGCTGTATTACCGCTTAATTTGAGTCTAATTGCGCACTTCTGCTCGTAATCCGTTCGCGAAACTGGCATTACCTTTCGAACGTGAGGAAACGTATTTGACACGAAATTCGAGTGGTTTTGGTTGAACAGGGTTGTAAATATCTTAAATATGGAATGACATTAAAAATATTGAGTGTCGAGTTATTTCAAAATTCTTTCCAGTTTATAATCGCTTTTTAAATATCAAGCTTTAATTTCCAGTGTACTTTTAGTTTAGGAAGAAAATTCAGACTGAAATTATCAAAGTTATAAGATGGATTACATTTTTAGATCTAAAATTCTAACAGACTGAAATAAGCTTTCTCAGGAAGCTTTTTGCCTGAAATTATCTTTCAAGGAAAAATAAATCAGTGAATTAGAAGGGGAAAAATTGTGCCATTCAGAATCAAGTTGAAAAAAGAAGGAATATTTGATAGGATTACCGCTTAATGTTTATAAAAATTAAATTTAAAAACTGTTACTGAATTTTTCTTTGCATTTTGTTCAAGACTGCATATGCGGTGATTTTCGCTATCAGATACCGTCAATTCATTAAATTCGCAAAGTTATTTCTGTATTCGTGCACAATGCCACTCAGTTGAACATATACATAAATTCGCTGAATATATGATCTTGAAGACACATAAGCTTTGGTCCATTTCGAGCTTCCAGGTTCGAAGACTTTAACAAAAATAATACTATTATATGTAAACACATTTTTCAAAATTCTTGTTGTTTATTAAATCTGGTTTCAAAATTGAGAGAAATAGAGTTTAATAATAAAATTTTGGAATTTTAAAATAAATATAAATAAATATAAATATTATTTATAATATTATATTATTATATTATTATATTATTATATTATTATATTATTATATTATATTATTATATTTATAATATTATATTATAAACATAAAAATAAATATTATATTCAATTTTAATTACCTTTATTCTGTTACTCAAGGAAGCATTTGATGACACAGCTAATGTACTTTTTCTGTTGTAAGTTAGAAATATTTTCAGAAATGGTGATTAATTATCCAGCGAAAATGTCCTTCAGATGTGTTGCATGTTTCACATCCTGCTGATGTCAATTGAACGTCCATGAAAACTTGAGTGATGATCTGTGGATGTCCTTGCCCTGAATATCTGCAATTAAAAAACTGCTGTCATCCTTAAAACCATATAATAGGTTTTTCTAAAAAATATTCCGAGGATCTTCCCCTAATTTCAAAAAATTTCTCTCACAGTTAAAGAAAAATAGACTTTAGTTAGTAGAGTTAGTAGAGTGATTCATTTTAATTAGTAGAGAGATAGTAATTAAATTAATTAATTAAATAATTTCTGAATAGCCGTAAAAAATTATATTCTCTAAGAAGAGTTATTTTCCAAACTTTATCGGTTCAGTCTTTGACGACCGAAGTTTAGAATTAGCTCACAACTTAGAATTCAAAGTTCGTGGCCTCGTCGTTTCGATTTTCTTCGAGATTGCTTTCAGCCTCGAATTTCTCTATTTCTCCTAAAGAAACTTTTCTGATAAGGTCTCTGGTACGTGAGCGCAGATTACCTAAAATTGGTTTTCTGTAAATGTTACCGTTGCAATTAAAATTAAAAAGACTCCTAATTCTAATTGATGCGCGTGCTTGTCGTTCATCCATTACCGAAGCTATTTTACGACCCTTGAAAGCTCGTAAAAGAGTCTCGAAGTCTAAACTAGAATTCTATCGTCTCCCTACCACTGGCACTACTGTAAAAGGCATATCTTTCCGATAACGATGGAGTTGCTCGCCAGGAAAAAGCCTTTCTAACAACGAGGAAGACAGTTTGAAACAAGTCAAAAATTGTTTGATATCCTTGGATAGAGTGATTTCTGATTGTTTATGATGTCTACAATCCTCAACTCCTTAAAATTTTACGGATTGGGGAAAAAAAAGAGTTATCTTAGAGCTAACACTAAATATTTATTTGGAATATGAGTGCTTTAAAAATAAATGGTTTGCAACTAATTATTCAAGTTGAATTTTAAAAAAAAATTCATCGAAATCGATGAAACAAGATGCACTTTAGTTTAAACTTTAGCCGTTAACACATGTGTTTTAAAGTTCAAGGTTAAGTATATGCTTTATTTTAACGAGTTTGTCGTAATTTTCCGGTATTAAACTTAACTGATTACTGAAAAGTAATTTATTTTTAGGCAATAAACATCTACAAAGTTTTAACAATTTTTAGGTATTCTAAATAACTATTTAGTTAATGTTAGCGCTGAGTAATAACTCAGAGTCTATCCCCTGGTTGTACCAATTAATCTATAGCTTATAACAAATAACTTTTCAAATAAGTGCTGAAATAACTTTCTAAGATTTTATTAATTAAAATGTAAAAGAGTGCAAATTTTAGAGCAGAGAATTTTAGAAATAATATAAAAATTTTGGAGCATCCAAATTAAATCTATGGAAATTAGGAACCTTATTTTTATGTATAAAAATTCAAATTTCAAATTCAAAGTCAATTAATCTTGAAACATTGAAAAATTAGAAAGCATCCAAATTAGAAAGCTTACAACTTACAGCTATGCAAACAGAAATGTGAAAAAATTCGAAATTATATTATCAAGAAATTTAGAAGTATCCAACTAAGAAAAAGTCAGAATTTGAAAGCCTCCAATCTTGGAAGAATTGTAGTAAAATTAATTTAAAAAACTAGTAAAATCAATTAAATTTTCAGTTAATTTAAACAAAAATAACTAGTAATTCCTGTAGTCAACCAATCAACTAGTTAATTTTACTATTTTTTTTTCTTTTCTGTATGTGACGCTTTTTTTATAATTTTCGAATCAGCATTTCGTATAATCATACTACTATAAATGCAAAAGAAAATTTTTATTTGAAGATTCTCTGTTAAAGAAGAATATGTACTTAAACTTTTATTAAAATTAATCAAATACTTTGTTATCCAATCAATCAGTTCTAACTGTAAGTTTAATATTTCTTCTGAGTCCAAACAGTATACATATAATTCCGTCTATCGGAATTATAATAGACTGGAAATAGGCAAACTATATATGAGGCATTTTATTTTAACGGGAATTTTCTCTAGGGAATGAAAAAATATAGTCCCGCGAAAGTGTTTTATTGCTTCAGTATATGTCAAATATTATGCATGCTTTTTTTGCAGAATCAAATATGCCTCAGAATAGGTTTAAAAATTTAAAATTTACTTTGTCGATTAAATAAATTAATTAAAAAATTTAAATTTTTTCAATAAAAAAAATAAAACAAAATCAACACCTTATTATTAGAGGAAATAACAAGTTGCTCGAATTAGTTAATGCAAAAATCTTCGAAAATATTAACTATTGTAGATCAAAACTTGGCACATCTATTTAACACCCTAATCCCTATTTGTTGCAAAAAATATGCAGAGCACAGTAAAAAAGAATACTTAAAATTGTTACACCTTAAAATGGTTTGGATTAAATTCAGTGAAATTTGTCTTAATTTAAGCAATATTGATTTGGTTTTAAGTAAAATTTGTCTGAATGTAAGACTCAATTCCGAAATTCAGGTATATTGTAATATTCAGTAATATTGCTTAAATTAAGACAAATTTTACTGAATTTAATTTAAACCATTTTAAGATGGAACAATTTTAAGTATTCTTTTTTTCAAATTAAATGTACCATACATGGCGATGTTCGTCATTTTTTTTAAAGAATTTTTTACACATACTAATTATTTAATTTTTGCAAGTAAAATTGGGAGAAATACATTACAGTAAAGGAAATTTTACCAAACTGTTCGTCAAAGATTTCACTTTTCATATTATCCCTTAATGTTCTCCCCGTATAGACAAACTCAAAATTAATCAATCTTTATGTTGAATTATAAAATAAAAAAAAGCCTTTTGTTAATTCCAACGAATTGTGCAAGAGCAACTGAAACATTTTACGTATAAAAAATACTTTTTAGTTATAATTGCTTGTTTAAAAATAGTTATTTGAATATTTACATATGTTTTTTCCTTCGTTTTAGACAAAATTCGAAAATTGTCATTCAATTTCAATGTTCAACATTTGTTCCTTAAATGATCCTTTACAGTTCTATTTGGTATGTTTTGTATAAAAATTTTTAATTTGGCGCAATGTTTAATTTGCAAGATCATTAACTGTATAATTACTAAATAAAATAATTTTTAAAAAAACGTACCAAATAGAACTGTAAAGGATCTTTTAAGGAATAAAATGAGCTGTTGAGAATTTAAATTGAATGAAAATTGCGACTTTTCTCGAAGAAAAAGGAAAAAAAAACAAATATACAAATAACTATTTTTAAGTAAACAATTGAGAACATTGATTGAAAAAGGACACATAGCCCATCTGCCATTTTGAGAAAATCGACTTCAAAGTTTTCATTTAAGTGTTAGTTAATGAAAAATAGTACAATCAACAGAATCTTTTTTAGCAAACGGGTAGCAACTTGACCTTCACATAAGTTTTGAGAAACATATTATGATTTTAAGCTGATTTTGTGTTTATTAAGAATGTAAAGAAAGTGGATTATGTGCTCTTTTTCCATAAAGGGGTAAATCGTAGAAAAGTGCTAATTTTATTTGTGTAATTGAACCAGCATAGTTATTTAATGGATTTAAAAGTTGTTTGTACACAATTAAACTAAAATAATCTATAACCAGAACGAAAATAAAAGTTTTAGCTAATTTAAAAAAAATTTCACTCTATTGAGCTATTTTCTATGATTTAATTTACATCAGTTACAAAAGTTGTAATTTCAAAAAAAGTTTTTAAGTCTGTTTTGATTTGTTTTGCATTTTCAATAGGTCACGCAATCTTTGAAATGTTGTTAATTATTGTAAGCATTAAAATATCAACATAAACTTGATATATTATGTATAAAAGGGGTGTTGAATCGATCTAGTCCATGATGGAAAAAGGAAATATGAGTCTAAGGGCCCTTTTTCCATCAATGGCCTCAGTTATGACCAAATTATTTTTTTCTAACCCTTAAGTTTCTTTTTCAAAATTCGTTAAAAGTAATTTTGGGTTTATTCTCCTTGATTTTATATATCAACAAATCGTAACAGTTCCAGTGATCGTCAAACTGTCACATAAACAAATTATTTTAAAAAATAACTTGCTTTGGCATTATTTATTTTCAAAACCAATTATCACAAATATAAATTTAAAAAAATAAGATTAATGACGAACCGATTACTGGGGTTAAGGAGACGATCACTGGGACATTAACCTTATCTTTTCTTTCCTACCCCTCTAAAAAAAGAAGTTATCACCACGTATTTTCCGCACCTCAAAAGGTCAAAGAGCAGGTTGTCCAACTCCCATGTGAAAGCGGTTCAAACACCGAATAGAAGCCTAAATGGTCCTTGGCTGGGGAAGATGGCGTGAAGCACAGAGCTTGTATAACTGTATAACATATAACTATAACTGCAACGCGTTCCAGACAGGACGTCGACGGTAGAGCAGAGTTTCGTATCGATCGAACCGGATGCTGGGAGCTAGGGGTAAGTTGGGGGGAGGGTTGCCGGGGCAGACAGAGTTGGTCGAACCAACCCCAGCAGCTAGCTGCCAGCGATCCTGGGGCTTCAGACACAAATCTACCCTACGCCAATTCTGTCACCGGCAGAAAGGCGTGCCACATGCGCTTTTGCATCGGCTGATTCTTTTGGTGCAGCCACCCTTCTCCCCTCTTTTTTTCTCATCGAAAACTTTGACCATTTCATCGTCTGGGGGGGATAGGAGTAGATCGACATTACCTCTCGCCTTTTTCGAGCAAATTGACGAGAAGTTTCTCGCTTCCATGGACACACGATCCCCTCGAATCTCGCTGATTGCCTGGAGATTGTTGAGATAAAATCTGCATTCATGGACAGTCTCTGAGTCTATATTTAGCTGCGGAGAGTCGACGAAATTTTGATGCGATTTCGTCTTTGATCCAAGCGAGATCTAGATTTAGATCGTTATTTTCCTATCGGAGGTATCATCTTGGATGCTGGGGTTGTGGTGTTAACTTGGATGATTTTTTTTATCAGAGATATAGAAATAGAATTGGAGTCGTTTTAAAAGTAGGTTTCTTTTAATAGAAAGTTCTTCTTCAATTCTAAGAAAATGAAGCACTGTCCGTTTGTAGGTAGCGTTTAAAAATTTCGGTGCATCCACCCACGTTTCCACTTAGGAAAACTTCTTTCAAAAGGATTTATAATAAATATTCGTCTAGAAAGCATATTTGGCTGGATCAACCGTAATATTTAGTGTAATCAAGCAAATTTTATGATCAAAAAATTTTTTTAGCTCAACCAAATATTTTTCTGAAGGTAATGTAGCAATAAAGTAAAGTACCTAATAATAGCAATAAAGTACCTAATAAATCTTTTCCTTTTGTAATCACAAAACTAACAGAAATGTTGTTTTTATGTTTCAGGTGAGTTCAACTTGTACATGTTCAAGTACTCATTCAAAATCCCTGTAAGTTTTAAAGAAGTTTATATTAGGAATATGTAATTAGAAATACTCTGTGAAAATTCTCTTTTAAAGTTTTTATTATTTCGTCCAAGCACAACGGACAAAGGAAAATCCTTCAATCTGGAATAATAGAAACTACATTTGATGATTAAGAATCAATAATCACTCTCAATGATATACCTCAATGATATACCAATTTAGTACAGAATTCCTCTCAAGATAATTCGATGATGAAAATAATAGAACCAATTCATTAGAGTTCAATTATAGATTTCCTAACTGATAAAATTGAGGATGGAGGTAGATAACAATTATATTGAATGATCCAACAGCAACAACTGTTTTTAATTGTTCCTGGGCCGAGGGTATTGTTACAGAATTTTCCATACAACTAGCATACAACACAAAGGGGGACAGGCTATTTTCCATACAACTAGCATACAATACAAAGGGGGGGGGCTATTGTTACGGAAAATTCAGTAACAAATTCCTTGACCCATACTATGTTGTGTGCTAGTTGTAAAGAAATTTCTGTAATACTAGACACTGCCTTGTTCCTATTGCATATCAATCCTTTGATATGAACTGATGAATTCTGAGATCTCCCTAAGATAATTGCTATAAAATAATTTAATTCTGGTTTACCTAACAGGCAAATAAAAAAAGAAGAATTTTTCCATTTCGAATAAGAACTATGAATTCACAACTCCATATTATACTTTAGATTTCATAATGTAGTTTCTACAATTAAAGACATGAGAATGACAATTCGGTAAAGAAACGATGACCATTTGAAGTTGGATTAGTTGAATTAGGTTATTTTAACCATTACTTAGAGGCCATCTTCAAAATATTCTTTAACGTTATCATTCACATGTATTGAATCCAAAAATTTTCCTGTTCTGTATCACTTAAAAACTGTTTGTCAAAGGAGGAGTTAGGCTCTGAAAATATTAAGTTTCCTGGTACTCATTTTAATCAAACTTCCCAATCTATAATTCTAATTTTCCTTTCCTTCACTTCTCACCGATCGAAACATCACCACGCACATCTTGAAATATTCTAGATTGCAGATAGCTTTCCTGCAGATGCCAGGCGAATAAGCCGGGGTAAATATTTAGCCGCAAGTCTTGCTACTTTCCCAAAGGATGTTGTACCTATCATGCAGGCGCCGCTCGGTGCAGGGCGCTAAAAAATCCGGGGAGTTATGTCGTAAAGAACCGGCGCGTCTCCGAAGCGGAAAGAGTATGAAATTGCTTATGCCTTATAAAAGGAGCCGAGGAGGTCACGCACGAAGAAGGTGAGACGGTATTGACGCACGAGTAAAGAAAAAGGAAAATAAAAAAAAATAAGAAAAAATAAAGAACACGTCTGCTCGTGAATAAACAACGAACACTGGTGTCTCACATCAGAGACTACTTTCTGTTTCATGTGAAGGTGGACCTGAAAACGTGGGTGTAGTCATCTGTGTTGTCAGAGGTGTGGCCATGTCAACTTGCATTGCTCTAAGCTCTAAGGATAGCAGAGCAACGAGCATATAAGACACTATATACGACTGGTAGGAGACCCTCGTCTATCTATATACAGATCCAATCCTCTGGATGATAGCACGATATACAATACACCATCCTCTTCTTGGAGGAGTTTCCAGAGGCGTTTACAAAACGATGAAAACGTAATACCTGGTTGTTCGTGATAATGAGCTTCTCCATGGACTCTAACTAACTCCACCATTATGTTCAACCAGGAACGAAATCGACCCTGTTCTTAGTTTATCCAGCATACTTAGTCCTGAATTATTCCCATCGTTTTGAATAGGGATCACTAAATTCCATGGTTCTTAGGATTAGGTACCCATTTTGTCATCAGATGATGTGTAAGATGGTAAGACAACCATTAGGATCTTCTTAGTTTATTACAATTATAAAACTTTGGATGGTATAGAAATTAGAGCTTCAATGTACTATTCAGATGCGAATCGATGTTACTTGTTTTAGGAAGATTCTATGATAAATTTTTGAAACTGTAGTTTCAAACTAATGAAGTATTTCCTTAATTTTTTCTGGTAATGATTCTGAAGGACAGTATTTAGAGCCAATAAAATTGGGAACGGTTTCTGTTTTCTTTTTTTGTTTTATCAAATGTGGTTGCTATTCTAAAATTGTTGGTTTGTAAAGATTGTCTTGCAATACAAATTACTATGAAGGGAGCTAATACAATATATGAATTGTATTTAAGAATATGCTTATGATGTATGATTCCTCATGATCCAAAGTTAATAACTAATGCTTATGCTTCTTCATTATCCACGGCTAATCCAAATTCTGGTCGTTTGTTTCCAATAACATCAAACATTCTCATAAGGGACTGTTGTTGGGTTACTTTTCCTTAGATAAACTGATACTTAGCTAATGCTTATGATTCTTCATCCATATTTAATAGTTAATCAAAATTCTGGTTGTTTCCATAACAAACATTCTCATTCAAGAATACGGACTTGTTGGTTTCCTTTCCTTAAAAAAATTGATCTTTAGAATTATATTAAAGGTCTTGAAATTGGTTGTTTCTGCTTCATCATATAGTATGTTGTAATGATTGTACCTTTAGTCTGTTTTCCAAGGTTAGCACGCCTTTTTATTTAAAGTTTTTCAAAATGGTGAACCATGTTGGTATTCAAATCTAGTGCAGTCTGTTGTTAATTTACCATCTTACGAGTTATTGATCTTTGGAATAAATTATCATATACTTTTTAATTCGACGCAGATATGAAGCAATATTATGTTTTTCCTTTACTGCAAAAAAAACTTGATCACTTTTACGTCATTCTAATAAATAATGCAATAGATGTATTCTCTGTTTCCGAGTTTATTTCAACTCCAAACGTCTTTTAAATCCTTCCCAGATCAATTCCACCTACTCAAAGAATCTACCACTGCTACGAATTTTCTTCCTTTGTTGGCTTCTTTCTCTCTTGACAAGAGCATAAATTAGCCGAAATTCTCCAACTCTTTCAAACTTATTTTGGCTCCAAGTGGACAATTTGAGCAACAAACAAACTCGAGAGAAGTTCTCTGAATCTCCACAACTACATTTAAAAGATCTGATCCAGGAAAACCCCGAAAGAGCTGATCTAAGCTAAAAAGCAACGGTTCTAAAAAATCTAATGCTGGTCATTTAGGGAAAAGTGAACTCACAGTCGGAAAAATCTGATTTTAGCGTAGGTAGATAATCATTTGAAAAAAAGAAAAAGTCTTGATTCGAATCGATTAGAGCAAAATTGCTTTACTCAGCATCCTCGGGTCGAAGATATTTTGGCGAAGGCGTCTTGAGCATTTTCATGAACCACACGTCCTCCGATAGCGAACACCAGCACAAACTCGCTTTCCCCTTTCTCATCTGCCTCACCTTTCTCGCATCTCTGCAGCATCCCTCCACATAACCCTTCCAGAATCCAATTTATACGTCGGATTATTCCTCGAAGACTCGACCCTGCACACCACAGCGTTTTCGCTATCGTGTAATTTGATTGCAAATTACTTGGGAGACCGCATATTAAAATATCCCTTCGTGCACGGTAGCATTAATTTAACGAGCTTTTTGCTTTGGGAGAAAAAAAGTAAAAGTATTGTTGTCGAGTTACGACCTATTTTCTAATGAGGTTCGTTAATCGATATGGATTGCTTTCGATGAGCTTTTGTTGATGGAAATGTTGAAAGACATGAAGGGTGGTTCAAAAATAGTATTTTTTTAAATGTCAAACCTTCAGAACATCATTTCTTGTCAGAGCAGAAAAGGCATTTTTTGCAGATTTTATGAAAAAATCGAACCTAATAAAATCGACTTCGAAATGATTTTATCACACATTTCTTAAATATAATATAAAATTCATATTTTTTAAATTAATTGGCGTTGATTTGTCTCTTAAAAATATCATTTTAAAAGTATTTATCGAAATTTTAGTTTGTTTTTGACCAGAAGAATAAAATATAAAAACACGTAGAGAAATCAGCAAAATGTGACCTTTGCCCATATGTTCAGGAAAATACCCCTCAGTTCAGGAAAATTATTATCTCCAATTTTGAAGCTTCAAAAAAGCATTTCGTAGATATGAAAATACTTTCACTTATATTTTAAAGAAAGCTGTCAGTGGGATCGTAAATATTATTATTCTGGTTGTCTGGAAATTTTACAGATCATTAAAAAAGAGGGTGCGATAAAGCTATAATGATATATCTTCTCTATTTTTATCTGACTTATGTAGCGTGAAAAAGAGGGAGCTATACAAAGTTAAAGTGATTTTTTCATTGACTCAACGTCTTTGATGTTTTATTCAGTGAAGTAAAATTTTAATATTATAAATCCTACTGTACACTGTTAGAAAAAGTTTCAATTACTTTAGTTGAAGTTTTATACAATTACTGTAACTGAATCAATTTTCATCCAAAAGTAATTTAATTTTCATCCAGAATGTATGAATTTTCAACTAAAGTAAATTCAACTAAAGAATTTTCAAACAAAATTAAATGAATTTTCAATCACAGTAATGGAAAAGTGATTGAAATTTCAAGAATTTTCTAACAGAGTATATTAATCGTTAAGAGCAAACAGTATATGTAATACATTTTTGAGAACTTTAATTCAGTTTCAGGTTATGATATTAACTATGTTAATGTTCATCATAGTTATTAAACATTTTTTGGAATTTCATAAATTAATGTAAAATAAATCCACTAGCCAATGGCACAGAGGTGTCACTTTTAGCGATAGCAGAGAGCAGAAATATTTCTATAAGCATAAAGATTGTGTAATTTGGACGACGTGAAATACTTTTAATAGTAGAATAGATTTTTGCAGGAAAAATTATTTCAATTGTAATGCAAATTATTCCATTTATTTTACATTTTAATTTTAATCTTGTACTTTAAAAAAATTGTAAGAGGCTTCATATAAAATTTCTTGAAGCTTCAAATGCCTTTAAAAGATTTTATTGTGCTTTGGAGAACTTTATGGGATTCCCAAGGGACATAATATAAGATTTTAAGAAATTTTTTATAGAACTTTAACTATGTCTTGATGATGCTACATGGGACCTTAAAAATTTTTATGGGTTTTGGGATGACTTACTTAAAAATTCGTTACTGGACTTTTCTAGCAATTTAAAAATACCTTTACAAGACTTTGTAAGATTAAAATTATTAGGTTTCATGGGATTTTTTAGAGATCACAGTAAATCTTGGGACATTATTTTAATCCGCAGAGATATTATCAAGAGGATAATTTATTCTATTGCCACAGTCTTTTTGTTTTTCTATTTCTTTTTCTTCTACAGATTAAAAAGTTACCCTGGGATTTTCTATGTACTCAAAGAGCTTCAAGTTCGTGGAAATTATAATTTTTACGGGACTTCAGAGACTTTGAATATATTTTAATGAACTTTAATTAATCTACAAATATTTTTCCGGAATTTCCTGGGAACTCAGAAGCTTTCGAGGGACTTATAAAAACTTTAGATTTCAAGGGTTTTCACGGGACAATTTGGAACTTGGACTGGTTAATCAACTTTCGCAGTATTTTGAGAAAGTCTATATGGGACTTCCGAGAAGTTAACCATTCTTTAAATCTGGTGTAAATGCCTTCATGAAATCTTTGAAATCTTTTGAAATTATTGAAATGTGGTGTACATGTCTTCATGAAAACTTTGAAATCTTTAGAAATCTCTTGAAATCTCATGAAATTTCTTGAAATTTTTGAGACCTTTTGACAGCTTTAGAAATCTTTAAAATCTTTTGAAGTCTTTTGAAATCTTAGAAATCAGGTGTAAATACCTTTATTAAATCTTTGAAATCTTTAGAAATTTCTTGAAATTTCATGAAATCTCTTGAAATCTTTCGAAATTTCTTGAAATCTCATGAAATCTCTTGAAATTTTTTAGATCTATGAAATCTTTAGAAATCTTTGAAATCTTTTGAAATCTCTTGAAATTTGTTGAAGTCTTTAAAATCTTCTGAAATCTTGAAATCTGGTGAACACTCAAAAATCGAGTGGTTAACCCCTCGGGGACTTAATGAAATTTCAAAAGGTTCCAAAAAGTTTGTGAGACTTATTTTGAAAGTTTGAATAGTTCTTAGACGATTTCTCAGCTTCATTGGAACTGGAAACTAATTCAAAATTCGAATTCAGAACAGTCCCTTATTGTTCATCTTGAAGCAATTCTAATATGTCATCATAATTTCCCTGATAACCAATTTGGTACCCTCGATAAAGACAATTGCAATGGTCATCCCTAATTGTCTCGAGGGTCCTGGTGAAATTTTGGCTAACCACCACCCACCCCAGCACTAACGCAATTAGGAAATCAGCCTGGGGGTTAAGGTAACTTTTATTTACCCATTTTGCCCCAATAAATTACTTAGGATTAGCGACAGTAACGAGATTTCGAGAAGAGAGGTCACGTCAGGGATTTTCACCCAAGTTGACATATATCTGCAACGCGTGCACGGAAAATTCTTCGTGTTTCCTGGCTATTGCAGCCTCTCAACTGCTTCTCTGTATATACCCTCGCTACCTCCTGTGACCCTCCGAGAATCCAATTTATACGGTGGATTATTCTGGGGACGTCGATGCTGGAGACCGATTCGCCAGAGTCGCTGGGATTGTCTGGCCTGGAACTGGAATTGCCGAATTGCAGAGAATGGGACGAGTAGGATTCGGAGAGAAACGGGCGTGCCGTTTCCCGACTTTGGACGAGCATGGTGGATCAAATTCGTCTTTTCGTCTCCACAGGATTTCAGATTACGAGGTTGCCTCGTGCTCAGGTTACATTTGAGCGCTTTCCGATCTCCTCCAATGGCTATTGCCACTGGTGTAAACACATCAGGTTGCTTTTCGTCTATCCGAACTTCTATCTGTCCATTTTGGTCGATGTTACATCATATGTTTTGAATTTAATACTTCCACGGTGTCTAGCGGATCGGGAAATCGGGTAAAACCCGAGAATTTTATTTTAGATCGGAAATTTTTTAATTTAATGGTAAAATCTACTTATTTTCACTTTATTTAGGGCTATTTGAAAAGGGGAAAAAATAAATTTCGAAGATAAAAATGAACATTAATTTTTATGTTTGCAAAAATGTAAAAAAAGTGTATAATTTAATGTTTAAGATAAGGAAGAAATGCTGATGTATTTATTTCGTGAGAAATTATGTTATCTAGGATAATATATACGTTTATATCCATATTCTTCAGTTTCGACCTTTTGTCAATTTTATATGTATTTTTTTCGTATGACAGGTCCAATTAATAAAAACATCTCTTAGTATTGATAAAGTTCGAAACGTTGCCTATCAATACTAAAAGATTTTTTTATTAATTGGACCTTTCACACGAAGAAAATACATATAATATATACGTTATTGTAAATAAAAAATTTTTAATTGGTCGGGGAAATGAAAAATTTCGTCTGGAAAAAACCGGGAATTTCAAATGGCCTGATCGATAGACACCCTGACTTCCCGTAATTGTGAATTTTGATTTAAAAGTACCAAAATAATTCTTGTTATCTGTATTTTTATGGGGCATATGTAAGTTACCGAAAGTGCATGTAACCGAACCAACATTATACCGAAAAATTTTTTATCTAATCTCTAAATTGCCAAAATTTCATTTGACCGAATTTGCATTTTACCCAGTTTTTATTTTACTAAATTTTCAGTTCTTAAATTCGGTAAAATAAAAATTCGAGACTACGCAATTCGTTAAGATGCAAATTCTGGAATATGAAAATTCGATAAAATGCAAATTCAGTAAGATGCAAATTCGATTAACTGAAAATTCCGTAAGGGACTATTCACAAAATACGTGATACATATTTTTGACATTTATAACCCCCTTCCACTCCTTTTATTACGGTATTCCATTGTTATTATTACTATAATAGGCCCCCCTCCCACCCTCAAAAGTATTAAGCATTTTGTGAAAGATGCAAATTCGGTAAACTGAAAATTCGATAAAATAAAAATTCGGTAAAATGAAAATTCGAGAATCTGAAAATTCTCCAAGATGCAAATTCGGTAAAATGAAGATTCAGTAACATGCAAATTCGGGGGAATCTAAAAATTCGGTTAGATGCAAATTCGGTAAACTGAAAATTCGGTAACATACAAATTCGGGAATATGAAAATTCGGTAAACTGAAAATTCGGTAAAATAAAAATTCGGGGAAATGAAAATTTGGTAAAATGTAAATTCGGTAAACTGAACTCTCTAAATCTGAATCAGTCAAAATTTTCACTGATTTCATTCAGTGACCCATTTCTAGCTAATTCATCAGTGAATTTTGACTGAATTTCAGTCAATTTCACTGAAATTCACTAAAAATTCACTGATGAATTCTGTTAGAAATGGGTCACTAAATGAAATCAGTGAAAATTTTAACTGATTCAGATTTAAAGAGAATATTCGGTGAAATAAAAATTCTGTAAAATGAAAATTCGAGAATCTGAAAATTCACTGATGAATTCTGCTAGAAATGGGTCACTAAATGAAATCAGTGAAAATTTTAACTGATTCAGATTTAAAGAGAAAATTCGGTGAAATAAAAATTCTGTAAAATGAAAATTCGAGAATCTGAAAATTCGGTAAGATGCAAATTCGGTAAATTGAAAATTTAGTAACATGCAAATTCGGAAATCTGTAAATTCAGTTAGATGCAAATTCGATAAACTGAAACTTCGATAAAATAAAAATTCGGGAATATACAAATTTGGTAATAGGTAAGATGAAAATTCGGGAATATAAAAATTCGTTAAGATGCAAATTCGATAAACTGAGAATTCGGTAAAATAAAAGTTTGAAAATCTGAAAATTCGGTAATTTAGGGATTCGATAAAAATATTTTAATGCTGGTTTAGTTACTTACACTGTCGGTAACTTGCTACCCTCCAATGATTGACCTTTTCCTTAAAATATACTTTGTAAACAAATATTTCCAAATAAAATTACTAAAAAATAGTGCAATATTCTTATCGCTTCACTCTGAGCTATTTATTAGTATTTTTATTTACTTGTATTTCTTAATAAATGTACAGATTGAAGGAGGCCAATCTTTGTACCGTTTATCCTATTTATAATAATATATAGATATATAATACCTTATTTATTCCTTTTTCAATAATACCCTGAAATCGCTTTGAATGCTTTTATATATAATGAATGATTTTATATATGAGTGTGTGTTAGTTTGAAGGCGAGGGGTCCAAGGGGACGAGGAAAGCTGAACTCGGAGCTCAGTGGTGTCGCGCAAGTAGCGTAGCAACAAAGTGCGCAATAGTGATGCAGTAGTCTACGCGTCGGTTCACATCAGTTCGTTTTCAGTATTTTTGTTATGTGTAATAATTCATAAATAATAACTAAATCAAACTTAACACTGAGGTGAACGTTAAATTAAACTTATATTAAAAAAATATTTTTCACTCGTGACAAAAATCAAACGGAAATAGTTCATACGGCCCTCACTTGTTTACGTTTAGAGATCGTTCGATTTAGGCCAAGGCCATTGAGGCAACCCCTGAAGCCGGCCTTAAATCGAGCTTTCAGTGCAAATATTATTTGTTACGTTTAAAAAAAACAAATAATTGAATCTGGAAATTACTCACTTGCATTTTTAATTTCCCTCGAAATATTTGTGAATGTTGAGTTGACTTCCTGAAATTTTTCAAATGTTGTTTTATGGGTGCAAAAGTCATTGTGAATTTTTTTTATATACATTTTTAGGTAGCAAGTAAGATTATTAGTGATGCCGTTTGTCGAGACTCAAGGAATGTGAAAAATTAATAATAATATAAAATGTAAACTTATTTATTCATATTTTATGATATTTCAAGTCCTTGAATTGAAGAACTTGAAATATTATAAAATATTAATTAATAACTTAATATTTTATAATATTATAAATTTATTTACATTCCTTGAGTCTCGACAAAGGAAATTTTTGTTCAAAATTAGAATTTTTTAAGGAACAAAAGGTGACTTTTTGAATTCGACTAAATTAACATCAATATAAAATATATTGATTGAAATCAATAAAAAAAATTTTTAATATTAAATCAGTTGAAAAAGTTTTACATGATACTTCCTTAGTTTGAAATAAAGTAATGCATCATTTTGTTTTACCTGAAAAAAATTTTCTAGTTTGTCATAATAGTTTGAAAATCACTAAAAATGGCAAAAATCACTGAAATACAAAATATAAAAAATTTGTTTTCAGCGAAAACAAAATGTTGGAGCGATACCCTATTTCAAAATACACTCATCGCTGGATTTTTCGAGACGGGCTCGGGGGTAGACGGCCTTAAATTCAATGCTATTTAAATAAATGCGCAAAGAGTCGCGATGTAAACAACTCGACTTGAATAAAATAAATTTTTAGTGATTTCAATTCCTTATGAAATTCAAATGAAGAATCTTTTAGGGATGGGTTCAATCAGAAAAAGGTTCTTTTGCGTCAAGGGGGATGAGGATCTCGAGGTCAAACTAAACTTCGTTTTCTAACATAAAAAGTCAGGGGGTGATGGGTAAAGAGCTCTAGATTAAAATAATATTTGTAAAATCACTATTAATTCATAAATATATATTACATTACTTGCCAATTAATAATAAAGAAAATAAAACAAGATATTTGATTTGTCAATATTATTAATGTTAGCCTATATAGTATCACGGAAAAAACCAAGGATAACATTTGTTGCAGGTAATTATTTAGAAGAGTACATTTTTATTCAATCATCTTCACGTTTTTCAAAATATATGTGAGTTGTCGTGGAAAAACAAAAGAAAATTTAACAGATATTTGGGTAAAAATCCTGAGAAGTTAATTTTCGTTGTATACAATTTTTACTTCGGAACCGAAGTATAACTTTGTTTTTTCTGTGATACTCTCTAAATCTGAATCAGTGAGAAGTGGGTCACTGAATCAAATCAGCAGAGATTTTCACTGACAATCAGTGAAATTTCACTGACGTTCTCAGTGAAATCTGAGTAATTCCTGAGAACATCAGTGAAAATCTCTACTGATTTGATTCAGTGACCCACTTTAGATTTAGAGTATAGAACTGTAATTCTGAATTGATCTTTGGAAAACTGGCATCATTTCAATATTCCTAGAGACCTAAAACAATATTAATCATTAAAAACAAGTGATGAAAATTCTTAAATTTTAATAAAATGTAGTTAATAATTAAGAAAAACGACTTATGTCTTGGACTTATTTATCTTAGAATGTTGACAGCTTTCGTGCTATTTTTACGATGAAATTTAATGTTGTTTTGACGTGTGACCAGGAGAAAAAAATGAACTGATGAAAAATCTGTGGTCCCAAATATATAAACGCCACTTTAGATATAAAAGATAATTTTTCTTCACATTTTTTACTTCGGATGTTTTTTTCTAAACTAAGCACGCACTCATCACCATATTTTCCTGCTTGATCGAGCCACATATGGATTTCCCTCACTCGGCTCATTCCCCTAATTCGAAGGCCTCTTTTGCGGGACGCCATTGCGTGACCTGCGCCATATAAAGGGAGCGGCTGCTGTCGCCCTTGTTGAATGTAAATCGAAATTTAACTCTGTTTACGTAGAAACCTAAGCAGGATGTACGTGCTCTTTCGAGCACAAAAGTAGCAATTAATGCCTTTATACGGGACATTCAACATTCCACTGAGCAACGAGAAACAAGGATAAAGGATTAAAGATAAATAAAGGGCGAGCAAACCGCAAAGGTGCGAAAATACGTTCCCTCCTTAATCACTTTCTAGATTAGATTTATGCTTTGCGTCCCTTTAATCAGACATTTTTCACGACTCCAACGAGGCCTGACCTGCGTGACATCAGCGAATCTTGCTCGGATTTTAAGCTTGTTAACAGAATACTCCTGAGGGAAGATTTACTTTTATGTGACAATTTTACGAGCGACTGCATCACCTGATTACGTAAAATAATTAGAAATTCGAGCTTTATCATTTTGGAGAATGTGCAGTCTGTGCAAATGAAGCGGGAGTTAAAAAAGGAATTCTGGGGCAAAAACGCTCCACAGACAAAGTGTTATTTCGTCAATATATTCTGTATTTTTATCATAAGTTTGTATCGATTATTATTTTAAACATACAGCACGATATTTTGGGATTGCCAAGGTATCCTGTGGATATCCTTAAAAGGCGGAAATTTCTATATCCCTGGGATGTCCATTAGTGTGGGCCAAAAATAGAAATTTTTTAGTTTTTGGATCAGGGTAGGAAAAATGTTTTTTCTACATACAAAAACAGGTTTTCATGATTTTTTGTAGATTTTTAAAATGATATCTTCCGTCAGTAGAAATGAATTAAAATTTAAAAGTTGGAGAACAATGACTTTTTCAATATATGTATCACGATGTTATATTCATATTTCTGTTTTGATTGTCTTCTCCTGGAATAAATTGATTTATTTTAGTATAATAATAAATTTTTTAGAAGCATTGATGAAGGAAAGAGCTTGGGAAAGTTAATAAAGTTACTCAAAATCAATCTTTTCCAAGAAAATTGGTATTTTGGAGTAAAACAATAGAAGTAAAAATACGCAAAATTTTTTTTTTCAAATATTTTTTCCTGGGAGTTTTTTACGACATAATAACACATAAAATTCTGAAAGGAAATAAATGTATTTTCGTGGCATCAAAGAGTAAAATACTATTTTTCAAGTTTATAAAATTGGCGTATCCTGAAAGCACTTTTTTTATGTTTTTGGGTAAATTCTAGTAAGACTTACAAATATTACCCGTCATAGAATTTGAAATTTGAGAAATGATATAAAATCACATATAAATAAGGGTATTTGATACATAATGATTTCACGAATTACCGACCGATTTTTTATTTATATTCAGCGGGTTTATTAAGAGAGAAATGAAAATATAATGCTGAAATTTTAGGAAATAATAAGGGATATATCAAAGAATCGATGTCTGATGCGTTTCAATTTATTTTTATTTTGAAAAAAATTATTTTTGAAAAATTTTTTTTTTCGAAATAGAAACTGAAATGCACCAGACATCGATGCCTAAATATATTCTTTATTATTTCGCAAAATTTCAGCATTATATTTGCATTTCTCTCTCAATAAACCCGCTGAATGTAAATAAAAAATCGGTCAGTAATTCGTCACGTCGCATATCGCATACCTTTAACGTGCATTTGATTTAAAAAAGTTGATAAGTAATATTTAATATAAAAATATTTAAAATTTTAAATTTTTGGTTAAATTTTTGTACAAGATTGTTAAAAGCAATCTAGACAAATCTTAAGCTTAATAAAAACACTCCTATTTCACAAAACGACAAGAAAAATTGTATATGAGTGAGTGATTTGGTTAATTAAAATTTTTAAATAATTTGATTTCTAATTATGCGAAGAATTAAAAATCCTTCAATTATAGTTTGAACATGATGTAAGAATTGTCAAAGTGTTTTTGCAAGCTCAAGGTAACATCTATATTACTATATTAACTCTCTAATTCTGAATTAGTCAAAAACTACTAATGAACTAACGAGAAGTCTTTCACCAATTGAATTAGTAAGCATTTCTACTAATAATTAGTATAAAATCTACTAATTTTCAGTCAGACTCTACTAATTCATTTAGTAAGAGTTACGAATTTGATTACTAAAGTTACTAATATAATTAGTAACATTAGTATGTAATTAGTAACTGCTACTAAATTAATTAGTAGAATTTGACTAAAAATTAGTAGTTGCCTACTAATTATTAGTTGAAATACTTACTAATTCAATTTCTGCAAGACTTCTCGTTTTTTATCAGGTGTTTTTGTCTAATTTATGTTTAGAGAGAACATACCTAATTGTAATTGTAATTGTAATTGTAATTAATACAAAAACATAGAAAAATTGCTTTCAGTTTACAAGAGTTTAATGATCTTGAAAAATAGTATTTTATTATATGATGTCCAAAAATACATTTTTGAATATTTTGAAATTTACTT
The DNA here is from genome assembly GCA_037177015.1 of Euceroptres primus. Lineage (NCBI taxonomy): Eukaryota > Metazoa > Arthropoda > Insecta > Hymenoptera > Figitidae > Euceroptres > Euceroptres primus. The sequence continues at coordinate 24,964 of JBAGKK010058609.1, forward strand.
TGAGAATTCGGTATGTTATTATGATGTAAGAAAACTTCAGAAAAGACTATTTCGAAAACAAATTTTTGTAACTTTTTACCTCTGTTGTTCAACTTCAAAACCCCAATTTTATTACCAAATATTGATTTTGAGTAAATTTATTAACTTCCCAAAGCTCCTTTCTTCATCAATGTTCCTAAAAAATCTATTATTATACTCTCTAAATCTGAATCAGTCAAAATTTTCACTGATTTCATTCAGTGACTCATTTCTAGCTGATTCATCAGTGAATTTTCACTGAATTTCAGTCAAATTCACTGAAATTCAGTCACTCAAATTCAGTCAATGAATTAACTAGAAATGGGTCACCGAATGAAATCAGTGAAAATTTTGACTGATTCAGACTTAGAGAGTACTAAAATGAATCAATTTGTACCAAGAGAAGATAATCGAAACAGAAATGTAAATATAACATCGTGATATATGTATTGACAAAATCACTGTTGTCCAACTTTTCAACTTCAATTCATTTCTGCTAACGGAAGGTATCATTTTAAAAATCTACAAAAAATCATGTAAACCATATTTTTATATGGAAAAAAATATTTTTTCTATCCTGACCCAAAAATAAAAATCTTTTATTTTCGCCCCACTTTAATGTCCATAGGATATCTTTTGATGTTTTTTTCAAAGTTTCTGAGATATGTCCAACGTGAGATATCTAGAAAAAATTAAAATATGTCATTGGACATTAAAAATATCCCAGAAACGTCCAAAAAAACATCCAAAGATATGTAAAAATTTCCGCCTTTTAAGGATATCCCGGAAACATCCGACATCCACAGGATATCTTAGGACAAATACTCTGATTTGATTCAAAGATTGTACAAAAATCGATTTTTTTCCTTTTCTAAATTGCTTCTAATCCTATCTAAGACAACACAGTACATCTCTTCTCTAAATTTACAATTGGAATTTTATTTCAAAATCTTTTTTTACCAGACGAAGAAGACGGTTTTGCCAATAAAAATTAGTCTTTTCCTACCAATAAAAATTATTTATCGCTTTAAAGACATTAAAGAGATATTCTTCCTGAATGTAACCATGAAATGTATCGAACGAGGAGTTTATAGTATGAATTTATGAGACTTCAAGGAAATGTCAAGTCAACGGGAAATATCACGAAACATGTCTCGATAACGAGAAGGAGTGTCGTCACCGGTTTACGTTTATCGTAGCGACACTTTCAAACTATGGATAAAGCGATTAAGATAAAGGCTCTTATTAGACACTTGGAAGCTGGAATGCTAATGCCGCTTCCATTTCCTTTTTGCGGATGGACTTGCGTGTAAATTAGGCACGGGGAAGTGGAATCAGGATTTATGTGGGTGCGGGAGAACGTAAACAAAGCGGAAGCGCAGCGATAAATTCACGCGATCTCTTGCCGTAAGTTGTCTAGGTCTAGGAAATAGCCACTTTCCGAGCGCCACTGTCAAGTTACACGACCCCATTACGACCACCATCGACTATTCACTATGCTACTATTCTCTATAGTCTATACTCTGCAAAGATCTTCTCGCTACCAGGGCCAATGACAGGAAATTTACGTTCCTTCTGAATTCTCGTTTCTACCCTATTCTCGCTTTATATTCGCTTCTATTTCTGCTCCAAATAGAGTTTATTTACTGAGAATGAATAAAAGGGATTGCGCCAAAATATTAACTTACTGGAAAGAAAATTATTTTGCTAGAGAATAGAGAATATCTGGCTATTCATTATTTAATGTTTTTATAGTTTTTGCTACGCCTTTGAAGGCTGCAGTGCTATCAACATTTTCATTGTTGACAATGTTGGCAACACTGTATCGTGGCGGAAAATGTTAGCAACACTGTAACCTTCGAAGGCTGCAGTGATGCCAACATTTTTATTGTAAACGTTGGCAACACTATATCGTGGCAGAAAAATGTTGACGAGACTGTAACCATTGAAGACTACAATCTTGCCAATATTATTTTCACTAAATTATGTCAGCAGTAGTGCATATTGACATGATGTAACTTATTGTAGCAATTTTTCGAGAATTTTTTAAAATGCAGAAGCTTGGGGCACGTGTAAGTTACCAAAAGTAGCCGAACGAGCATTATACCGAAAAAATATTTACCGAATTCCCAAATTGACGAATTTTCAGATTCCCGAATTTTTATTTTACCGAATTTGCATCTTACTGAATTTTCAGATTCCCAAAATTTCATTTTACCGAATTTGCATACTCCCGAATGTTTATTTTACGGAATTTTCTGTTTACTGAATTTGCATCTTATCGAATTTTCAGATTCCCGAATTAGCATATTACCGAATTTTCAGATTCCCGAATTAGTACACGGAAAGAAAAGGTATGGTTGCTACAACCATTAAAATATTGTTAGACATAATTTTGTTGAGTTATCCACAGTCATAGTTGATACAACTTAAGCTATGAATGCAGGTACGTATTAAGTGAAATGATTGTGTGGAACTGTGGACCATAGGCATGTGGTTGGCGAGGTATGGATGTGCCAACCATAGTGCGAAGTTGTGCTGTCCAATCTAAATGGCTCTTGTATCTAATGCAGTAACTATGGTGGACCCAACCATATCTTTGGGTACGATTTGGATGCGTCCCATACTCAGTGCCATTGTAGTTTCCAATGCCACTGTGACTGACGCAATTTCTCCAGTGAGGAAGCATTTTGGTTATTTTATAATTATTTTTTTGTGATTTTGTTGTGAGTTCCCTACTGGAAGTAAAGAGATAGAAAGAGGTAGAAATTGACGTAATCCGGTAATATCTATCTTTTGCTATCTGGTGTACATTCTTAAAATGGACGCACAGTGCAGAAATCTGTTCATCAAAATTGGTTTTGCCAACCGCAATGAATCTAATTATTTTGAATTTCTTCGGTCCACCCTAATACATATACGTATCTCAACTTTTTATGTAATTTTAATATATTAATATTTTAATAAAATATACTACGTGATTTTAAATTCATGTTTTACTTTTCATTAATATTACCCTAAAATA
>JBAGKK010058717.1:0-28004 GCA_037177015.1 Euceroptres primus
GGGTCTGGTTTAGCTTTTTACGTCAAAGGGCTAGATTAAATAATTTCTGTACGGGTGTGTACCTGAGCAAATGCTCGTCTGGAAATCGTCTGTAAAATTTTGTTTCTTTTTTGAGATTTTTGGAAAAAAATAAATTACTGTGATTACGTAATTGACTAAACAATTTGAGAAATCCATGCAAAAGATCGAGCGCGAAGCGCGAGAATCGTGATGGGAATGTGTTCCTTAAGGTCGATAGAGTCTTAAGTAAGTTAATTGGCATCTGAACTTGAAATCAAAAACAAAGTTAACAATGTCTTTAAAAATCCTGAGCACTTTGAGAAAATTAAACATGATTTAATTTCTAACGAATCAATAAAATTTTACTGAGTCGCAAATATAATTGCGAGCCTTAGGCGCGCTCAAACTTATTTTAATAAGAGAGAAATTCATATATCATGCTGAAATTTCAGATAATAATAAAGAATATATTGAAGCATCAATGTCTGGTGCGTTTCAGTTTATTTTAAAAACATTTCAAAATAATTTTTTTTTTCGAAACAAAAATATGAAACACGCCAGACATTGATTCCTGAGTATATTATTTATTATTTACCATATTTTCACAGTAATATTTGTATTTCTCTCTGAATAAACCTATCAAATATAAATAAAAAACAGACGGTAATTCGATGCATATGACACACTGTGAAAAAAGTGTTCATAAACACTTTTTTTAAATTCAGGAGTGGTTTATAAAAGTTGCATTGGTTGCAAAGTTTTTTACAATATTTTACAAGTTCTGTAAAATATTTACTTCAATTCACATCATGATAAAAAAAACTGGAAATCTGATTTAAATTTTTTAGATTTTAGGTGTCATTTTTCTAAATTTAGGGGTGGTTCATAAGATTAGTAATGATTGGTTAGTGTCTTAAAACTTACCTACATCTACCGAAGTATTAATTTTTCGATTTAGAGCATGATAAAATGACAATAAATAACATTATAATTTTTTAATTTTCATAAGCCCTTTTTTAATTCAGGGGTGGTTAATAAGGGCTGTAATGGTTTCAAAGTTTAAAAAAATATATTCGCACATTCTGGAGTATGTATTCTTCAATTCAATTCACGATCAAAGAACTGGAAATTTTATTTTAATTTTTTAGATTTTAAGTGTCATTTTTCTGAATTTAGAAGTAATCTATAAGGGTGGTAATGATCGGTAAGTCTCTGGAAATAAAAAAAATCCTCTGAAATACTTATTTTTCAATTTAGAGTTGTATAAATTTACAAGAGTCGAAATGACCATTTTTGATACATTAGAGATAGTTTTTTCATCTAGGGATGGTTTATAAGTGTAGAAAAATTCTTTAAAAATTTTTTTTACACATTGAATACCTATAAATCTAGATTCACCATGTTTCGAGTATGTAAAACCACTGCAAAAAGGTCGATCGCTAAAGGGTTAAAATACTTTTAAATGATTTTAAATACTATGAATGAATGAAATACTTTAAATACTATGAATGAAAAAAAAATCGAAAATGATTTTGTGAATGATCAACATTCTTTACTTTCTGCGTAGTGTATGAGGTTTCTGTGTAATGGAAGCCTTAATAATGAAAAATTCTTTATGGCCCGGAAGGGCTCAATTACAGAATATTTTAAAACCACTTTTGATTGAACAAGATAAAGCTTTACTTTGAAGAAATTCTACTCCTTCTAGTCCCATCGACCACCTCTTCGTACTACTTCAATGTTATTTCGAACTTTAGATTCCACTTAGGCCAATTAAGAGAAAGTTGTAAGTTACTTCCCACTATATGTAGGCAGATAGAACCAATTCTAACAACTTCTCTCTATGGTCAGTATATCGGCACCTAACAAGTTAGTTACTACTAACTGATCCTGCACAGACAGCAACCTATAATATATTATACTATCCTTACCGATAATCACAAGAAAATGTTGGTTAAAACTTAATACTCTAGCACCTTGATAAATATTTGATTTTCCTGTGATGAAATCGATTTGCAGGTGAATAATTTAAATTGCTCCTTCGACTATCAAACTTTATTGACAGCCAACCTTAAAAGAGAGCTGTGTCATTTTACATTTGGCCTTTTTTACCACTTTATAATTCTGCACCGGTAATTGTTAGAAAACAAGACTGTTATTTCACCACGTTTCAGATTCAATTAACCGAAGTGAGAGGGTAGAAGATGAAGCGAAAATTTAAGTGAAGGACCCCGAGGGCACACTCACAACTCCACTTTCCTTCGTCGACCAAAACGATCGACCCATCGTTTAATTATGCGTTTAGTCCAACTTTATACCTGTTTCATTTAATTGATTCTATTTTTAAATTAGTCAGGGCTCTATAATCCCTTATCCACTTGTTGCACTGTTTTTTTCGAATGATCATGCCACAAGACAATTCCGTATATAATAATCTCACTAAAAACATTTAAAGTATAAAAAAATTCCGCCAAGTAATTTAAAAAGATATAACTTTTAAAAAGGTTAGTGGTATTTAAGTAAATGAAAAATCATTAAACTGAAGACAAAAAATTTCAAAAAAAATTCAAAACAAATTTAAACAATTTTTTTTTTCCAAAAGGAAGGGTTCTACCTACCAATAGGCAGCGATTATCTACAATTATGTAAAAAATTTAATCTCTTCACGCTAGAAGAACGTAATAATTACATGCTACTATTATTTGTATTTAAAATGATGAGAAACTTTGTAGATTGTCAATATCTCTTAGAAAAGATTTAACACTTATTTCGAATGCTGGCATTTAATTCTAGGAAAAGAGAAGTATTCTGTATTCCAACAATAAATAACAACTTGATTAGAAATTCACCGATTTTTCGAATGTGCACTATCATGAATGACTTTGTTCTTTATACAGCGAGCAATTCAAAAATTTATATATTTACGGTCTTTTGCTCAGTCTTCAAAACGAAGATAAAAAATTTTATAATCTCTCGTAGAATATAAATGTGCGAAAAGTGATATTATTGTTTCAGCATATTATAATTAAACTTAAGGTATATATTAATGCATTTTGTGACTAAAATTAAGCTTTATATCCTGTAATTGGCCTCGGCTGTTGGGTATTATTTTCCATAAATAAAAATAACAAAAGACAAATGAAAAGAAAAAATATATAAAAACTTGACTAGAGATTATTACTAAAAACAGAATAAATCTCGTCAAGTTTTTATCATTTTTCAGTTTTTATCAGTTTGCAGTTTTATCATTTTTTTTTAAATTCTTTTTAAATGATTATCTAATATAGAGATTCATATGTTATATTGATTCAGTCACAATGGTAAGCTCTTGTGCAATTAATTACTGTGCACTCCATGTTAATCACTGATACATAACATGAATGAGATATACGGCAGAGAATATTCAATCATTACTGAATATCGAACAGGTAGAAAACAAGTGTAGAGTTTATGCATTGATTATTAACCTTCATTATCATAACACCTTTTGATTGTATAAATTGACTCTGGCGATGGTGAATAAAGAGTAAGCTAAGTTGATAATACATTTTCAATATTCGCAAAAATCTAAATGTTCGATAATCAGAATCAACAATGATGGGTAAATTCTGATAGCACTACCTTTATTTACTTTCGTACAAAAAACAGCATCAAGACTTACGAACCTGATACAAAAGAAAAGACATACCTCGTTACAATGTTCTCATTTTATTACCAGTGATTTGATTTTACAGTTGAAAAGGAATTTAATTTTGAGTGGTGTTTTTGAAAATAATGGGAGACATGCTGGGTTTGCAATCTTGAAGATTAAGGCGTGGAGCTTGATAAGAGACAATGGCTAGATCCCCAGAGATTCGCGGTTGAGAGACTTGCTGAAACTTGTGTTACAGAAATACGACTTTACAGAGAAACAGCCAAGCAATTATCTTCAGACAGTGAACCTTACAGCCTTACGAAACAGTTATCCATCGTGGATAGGAATTAGTGAATTGAAATTAATATATATTTGGGTTTAATCAGCCGATTTATTGAAGGATTTTGACTAATGACAAAATTTCAATTTCATCATTAATTTCTTGTGTAATATCAGTATACGTAATGGTTTTGCAAAATTTAATAAACATTGATTACGTTTCTTGAGTGTTACATGATTAAAAGATCGTATAATGAAAACTTGTTGACCAGAATAATGCATTGTGTTAAAAACAGAAGCCATTATTACGATGCAAGTATGCAGCAATTACCATAAGCAAACGAGAATGACGCCATTGGCATTTTAGGAGCCTCGCTAGTATCCTTGTAATTGTCGACATTTCCCACGAATGCAATATAGTGAGTCAGAAGACGGAACGAACCCTATTTCTGAATTCAGCACTACTGCTCGGAACTACCGACAGCTGGAACTTGCTTAAATTTCACACGAACGTCATTGTAAAATGTTTCTGGATTTAATTTCGTAAACGAAGTTAAAGTTGAACTTTAAAATTAGTCAAAAGAGTTTCTATTATATGGGGGTTTTGTGTTACACAGAGTTTGCTTTTCAACTTGAACCAAGTACAATCTTTCACTATAGGAGATTCAAATTACCCACAGTTGCTAATTCAAAACTTTGTCAGTATGAATATTTAATCAATCAGTCTTTCAGTGATAGAGCCAAATGCATAGAAATATTCTAGATGAAAAATAAGAGCAAAATCTTATATTTATATACTTGGAATATATTTATATACTTGGAATATATTTATATACTTGGAAAAGTAGGGGAATTGTGTCTAAAATGAACACCTTAGCATTAATCAGTTTGATATTTTCAGGAATTAAATAATTTCTAGAAAACGAATCTAATAAACGGTACTTTGATATTTTTCTACAATGTCCAAAGATTAAAAGTGGGGTACGATTCATTTGAATAAACTAAAAAGTGCAAAAAGAAAGGGTTTGCATTTTGCCTGTTTTATCAACACGCTCGGATAAAATGGTCAGTTCTCAAAGAATTAGCCATGCACAAAAAATCTGCGTTTTTGTCCATGGAAAATATAAGAGAAGTGACGCTTTTTGGTTAGGTATACGAAAAACAAATTTTGCGCATACGCAACTTTTTTCGCATACTTTTTTCATACGCTACGGACTTTTCGCACGCTTCTATAAGGTCGTGTGATACGTTATGATGTCACGAGTTACCGACGGAGTATAAAGAATATTCGGCAATCCTATTTTTAAACAAACAAAGATATGAAGTTGAAACTTAAGAGAATGATAGAAAATATGATAGGGCACATCTGTTATGTGTCATTTTTTTCAAAATTTTGAAAAAAAATATTTTGAAAAGAATTTTTTTCAAAATTTTGCAAAAATGACACATAACAGATGTGCCCATTCATATTCCCTATCATTTTCTTAAGCTCCAACTTGATATCTTTGTTTGTTTTAAAATAGGATTGCCGAATATTTTTTATGCCCCGTCGGTAATTCGTGACATCATAACGTATCACACTCCCTTAACACTTTAATTACCTATGGGGCCCTATCAACGCGCCTCCTGGCGGGAGAAAATTTAGTCGTATTTGACAACGAGTGAAAATTACAGTCAGCCATTTTCTAGTTGCGCTCAGTTTTATGTGTTCTCGTATACTTTCAAAGCGCAAAAACGCGGCTTGCTTCCGGCTCGTTCAGCCAACTTCACAACCTTCCTCAAATGTTCGCCTTTTTGCACTTGTATCACAACGTACTATTGTTTACGGAGAAACAGAATGATAAATTTTAACAGTACCGTCGCACAGTGGTTCAGAATTGGATTTTTGCGGACAAATCACAGTATACAGGTCACAATTTTTTCCAATTTAGATGTTCTTTATTTCAAAATTGAAGCTAAATAAATTCTCCAGTGATCCCTTGAGGCCGATATTTGATTTTTTGCTTTTGCAAAATTTTATGAAAACAACAAAAGTAGAAAAAATGTTGTTTTCAGAAAAATCATTACTTTAACCCGGAAAACATGATTCGGATAAACTAAATATCAGGTAAAATCAATGCATTTGCAATTAAAGTACGTATATAATCGATGTGATGAGTAACTTAGCTGTTATAAAACAAATTTTGTAAACAATTATTCTAATGTGCTATTTTAGCACAGAAAAATTTTTTTCTTCATTATAATTGCTAAAAGTTATTATGAAAGTGTCATCTAGTAACAAAGCATTGACAACAATTAAGAATTGTAAACAAACAAATTTTATAAACATATACTCGAATTAACACTTTCAAGTGGAAAAAAAATATTTTCTGGCTTAAAATTACTGATATTTGTTAAGAGAGTCTCAGCTAGAAACAAAACATTGTCAAAAATCAAGAATTGTCATTGTCATAAGCAAATACACGAAATTGACATTTCCAAACAGAAAAAAGTATTTTCTTATTTAAAATTACTGAGATTTGTTATGAAAGTGCCAGTCAGTAACAAAACCTTGTCAAAAATTAAAAATTGTTATTGTTATAAACAAATACTCGAAATTGACATTTCCAAACAGAAAAAAGTATTTTCTTGTTTATAATTACTGAGATTTGTTATGAAAGTGTCAAACAGTAACAAAACATTGTTAAAAATTAATAATTGTCATTGTTATAAACAAACGTTATCAACAAATACACGAAATTGACATTTTCAAATCGAAAAATGTATTTTCTGGCTTAAAATGATTGAGATTAGTTATGAAAGTGTCAGCCATTAACAAAACATTGTTAAAAATTAAGAATTTTTTAGTTTTAAAAACAAATTTTATGAATAACTACTCAAATTTCACATTTAAAAAAATATTTTCTGAATTAATCCTTAGTTGGCACATCTCCCTAGAATTACGTAGTTGTCATATGGGGTCTGGCTAACTTTTGAGACCTTTTTTGAAGTTCAAGATTTGCTATTAGACCCTTTTCCCGTTGTCTAGAAATTGTGAAAAAATTTAGGAATAATATATGGTCATTTTCTGACTGTTTTCTGCAATAAAAGCTTTATTTTAATTTTTTGAGTTTTCTCGGCTTCTATTGCGTATACGACAACTTATAATCACCTTACGAGATGCGGAATACTCCACCTTGATCCAATCCACATATTTATTTTGCAGAATTTTAAGTTTATTACATGAAAATTCGAGAAAATCGAAAAAAGTGAACGTTGCAAATTTGTGACGCTGGCAGCTAAAGGCTTAAAATCATTTGTCATCGGTTTTTATTTCATTTCACAATATTTTCGTACAAAAAACTGGCGTTTATTTCTTTTAACCAGTTAATTATTAAAGATTGACCGTTTTAGCGGATTGGCCGTATTAGACAAAATTCCCCTAATTTTATGGTATAAAAAATTATAAGTTATTGAGGAATGAACGATCTAAAATTTAATTGAATAACGTCCCTTGACTCGATTTTCCTTTTCTCTTGAATAATAAATAATCCAATTCCAGAATGAAGAGTATTAAATATTTTCTCTGACATTAAAAATTTAAAGTTAGGAAATTGGTTGTAATTCTATTAAAACGACTCATAAAATAGGTGAAGTTTTCAGTCTAAAAATTATTGATTTTCTTCTGCATCGATTTAATTAATAATTACAGGACGATTTTTCAAAGTTTATAAAACTTTAATAAAAGGAGGCTAGATGGGGAAAAAACTACTTTCTTGGGGATTAACCACATCTCTCTTCGCGGAAAGCTTAGGAAAGTATAGGCTATTGTACGTTCCACAAAATGAGATTTATGTTCGATAGACCAAATTATTTCTTTCCGTGCAGTTGATTGCAGTTTGGTTCCTCACACTAATCACCAGTTATATTTCGACAGGTTTTAAAACAGGATCAGTTTTTTAAAACCAGAAAAATTTTTTTATAAATTCTTATAAATCCTTAAAAAATATGTTAAAAGGCTATACAATAAAAATATTTTACGAGCATTTTGCAAACTTTTAAATTTTACAAACTTTGAAAATAATTATGGAACGAGTCACGTGACTCGGACATTACTCATCTGAACACGTGATCTAGTCCTGTTAGCATAATAATTTTTCATCTCCCTTTTCCGCTTTCTCTGTCTATGCGAGGGGTGACTCAGAATCTTAACGCGATTCTGTTAGTTTGGTTTAACTTTGGGGTGAATCCTTAACTAGCATAATCCGCACCATGACAGAAAAATACTGACCAATTACTGTAAGAAATATGTCGTATTTCCGTCCTTTAAAAAAGGTTGTAAAAAGCAGACGAAAAATAAAAGGCAAATGCGTTCTGTTAGCTCGAGAAAGACAAACACGTTGAACCAACATAGATCTGACAGTTGTAATATTTGAACATTATCCTCTCTTTCCTCCCTGGAAATAAAAGTTTTCTCAGCACTTATAATTGGATAACTGGAAAAAATATAATAATAGAAAGTTTGCCTCAGCAAAATGAATGGCTATATTTGAAGTAAGCCACGAACTGAGCATTTATTTCATTAACTGAAAATATTAATTTTCCTCGAGAGAGAAAATAAACGCTGGACTGAAAATGTATGCAATAAGTAGTTTAGCCAATTTTTGGTCAGATATTCAGTAGTATAAATAGGTTTTCGTCAGACATTTGACTTTTTAAACAGAATGAATTTGTATTTGATTGCAGCAAGGAAAATACTAAAAAGAAAATGCTAAATATTTTGCTTTATTCAATTTTGAATCTAAATTCATAAATTAATCATCAATATTTATTATTCATCAATATTCATACGATCTATTCACCAATAACCATAAAGATAACAGGCAAAAATGGTTCGAGATTTTCGTTCCATATGTTTTAAGAATTAGAGAATAAGAATAAGAATTTAAGAATTAAAGAATTTAAGAATTTAAGAATAAGAGCAGCGAAAAAATTCAAAATATACATATAAAATATTTGAAGTTATAAGCAAACTTTTTCAATTTTCAATTAATGTCTGCCAGTTTTAATTAAAAGTAAGTTGCTAAGAAATTTGTGAAATAAGTTAAAAGTGAGAGTTTGATATGGTAAGTTTTCATTCTTTATCCTTCTCAAGTGGAATAATTATATAGAATAAATTGATTTTTTTACATTTTTATAATGTTTAATTCGTTGATATAAACTTATCTGGTAAGAAAAGATTCTTGGTGTGAACATTACTAATATCGCGAATCTGGTTCAGGTTTTGCGAATATGTGCAATGTGCATGCAATCATTTTTAGCCATATGGAACGAAATTCAGCGCCTTTTCATTCTGCCAGAATTCGTCCTACTCTTCTCGTAATATTCCCGAACAAACTCGTACAATGGTTCTCTATCTCTCTCTTCTCATTCCTCGCCCAGCGAGCGGTCCTCAGTCGGATTTTCCCTGCTGAGAATATTGGTGAAATGTGCGACACGGTTTATGCACTTGCTTGTTCCTATCTATTTTCGTATATATTTATAAAAAAAAAGTACAAACAATTTTCTAAACTTCTCTACACACTTTGGGGTCTTGTCTATACCGTTTTTTTTATAACGAAACTAAATATAGAGTATTTTCATATGAAGTGCTGTAGTATTTTTTCTTAATTTTTAAGGCTTACTTTACTTTACTTTACTTTTTAAAGGCTTACAATTTTACATACACTTTTGAAGTAACATGTTTAATTAAAAATATGGATTTTTGTCTCGTTCAAAACTTGTAAAAAGTTTGCAATTTAAAGAAGATATCTTTGTGTGTTATATTAGCCCTGTTTCGGCTTTAATCAAATTACTTAGAAGTATTCGTAATTCTTTGAAACTATCCATAAGCGAAGTTTTTTTATATTTCTTACCGTGAACAGCGTGGTTGAAATTGCGCGGCCACGTGCTCGGTATTACTCGACACATGGTTCGAATAATTCAGATATATGCATACAGTATGAATTTGTAATTTTGTTTTTTCCAAGAATCCATATTTAAATTTCTAAAGAAGAATATCCGCATTTCATTCAAAAGCGTATGAATAAAAAGCATAATACGTTATTGTTCTCGGACCTCATTATTCAAATGTGGAATACAATTGTTCCAAATGTTCTCATGCCTGCAGCACTCATATTTTAGATATGGTCAATATAAATTATTCCCCCCGATAAACTCCATATTGAATTTAATCCCAATGATTACGTAAAAGCCATGTATGGCTTCATTTCTATAGAATTGAAGTAAAAAATATTTTCATTTGAACTGATATTGAATGAAATTTCGAACCGCTAATTACTTGACTTCATTGGATCCTTTTTCAAAAAGGGACTTTTATAAGATAATTTTTAAATGCAAATTAACTCTGACACTGATTAAAAGAATCCTTCGGATTTCGCAACTATCTCAAGCTAGTTTGATTGGATTTATGTCGGATACTTCTAGTTTAAAAACTTCACCATTATCATCGCCTCTCCGGCTCTCTCATTCGAGAAAATCAAGAATTCCATGCATTTTGTTATTTTCAAACATTTATCTGACAGAAAAATGATTAAAAATATTCTTAAAAGATGAATATGAAATATTTATGACAATTATGTTTAATGTTTACCATTATGTTTAATGTTCTTCTAAAACTTCTAAAACTTCTAAAAATATAATATATTAAATACGAAATTAAAATTAGAGCCGACATCTGTCCCTAAAAAATTGTATAAATTACTATATTCATATTGCATCACAGAGAATAGCGTTCAGCAAAGCGAAAAAAGATTTTTCAGTCGAGAGCAATTCATGAATTCACATTCGCGCCGCGCACAAGCAGTCAGCGATCATGTTTGCGCGTCAGTAAAGCCACAAAATAGATTTCCATTGAAAGATACAGCATAAATATATGAATAGCCGAATTCCCGAGATATAGTAGATTCCCATATTTGATTAGCATCGAAACATTTTTTGTCAGAAACATAAATTAAAATAACATTCATGTTAAACAAAAAAAAGATAATCTGATTTTATGAGAGATTTAAATCACTTTGTGAATAAAACAACTCCAGATTATGGGTCTAATTTAATTAAACCAATTCAAACTTAAAATACACAAAAAGCAACAAAAAACCCTGCACATTTACAACTTACTCAATAAAATCTAATTAGATAATGGAAAAAGTTGGTATCCAAGCTTGCGACTGAAATCCGAAGAAGAACTTATCCCGAGGAGTGAGACGATCCTTAAGCTTTTTAATAAATTGCAATGTTCTTCAACTTGTTAGCCGTATCAAAGCCAAACGCTTTTTTTCTCTTGAAGGACGATCAAACTCGTGATTTATGAATCCAATAAAATAAAAACAGACGTGAAGAAAAATGTCTCTCTTATTGAAATTTATTCCCACACTGTAGTGGGAATTCTTATTTAAGTAATAATTAGTGACTAAAATTACAATTTAAGACTACAAGATAAAGTTAAAAAATAATGATATAATTGTCCAATTCATAGTGATAGTAGGTTATCTTTGTGGTGGGAAACCCAGCTTAGTGTTCGTTATCATAAAATACAAGTTCCTTGAGAAAAGAGCAGGATTCTCGTGTAAGTATGAGATAAGTTTTCTACTTTTCTCATTTCTACTTTTGCGAGAGATTCGGTGTTCCTAAAACACTTCGTACTTAGTAGTGTCTCATAGACTTTCGTTTCCCCAGGACTTTTCTCAAGTCAATCGAGCGGAATGCACGTAATGTCTGATTTTCCCTGGGACCCCTGTTTAATTCCACCTCTCCTAAATCAGTTTCTGTGACAATTTACTTTCAAAAGGGCGTGGTCCCTTCGCGTCCTGGCATCAATTTAAAGACCCCTGCGCGTCCTTTAAGGAATTCCAATTGAGGACCTCGACGAACTTATCAGACAAAGTAACAATGGGATCATGATTGGACTGAAGAGGGCATTCTAATCATATTTCATTTCCTTCAATTATCTGCAAGGATTGCATGAATAAATCATCTATCATTTCTTATGTAAAAAAGCATTAATTCCAACTTGAATAATTGTGAAGCAAAGTAAATCTGAATATCAAATAAATAATTATTTTTCTAAGTATGAATTTTATGTAGACTGAAATTTTTGAACATCTTTCATCAAAAAAATCTCCGCTTCCCAAACTTTACAATTACATATTTATGTCACCAAAATTTCATGAAAATGTCGCCAATGTTGGATCCTGCTATCACTGAACATTTAATTCATAACAACCAGCTGCAAGGGAAATATGAAGAAGAGAAATGGGTATTAAATCTTGTTTTCATGAAAATTAAACCGAGAAATTTCACTAGAAAAAAATTCACACATAAAACGTTGACAAATATTTTTCTAGTTTCTTTTGCGAGATTTTAACTAAACACGTGCTTTTGTAAGGCTTTAAATTCCGCAACTTTGAAAGAGAAAATACTGAAGTAGATGTCCTGTTTGTCGAGGACTGGCGTTGCACTAAGAACCCTAGTTTCTCCTCTTATTATGTTTTATCACCAGCCTTGCAAAGCACAAGAACGGAGCATAAGTTCCTTTCCTCCTTCTCTCCTCATTCTATTTTCAAAAAACTTCAGGCTTTTCTTCCAGATCCTGCGTTCTGGTTCTAATTTCTTGCTCTGTTAAATATTCGGTTTCTTGCACTCGTTATAATTTCATCCAGTAAATGCATTCGCCATTTTTTGTTTGCAGATTTTTTGCATCTGCAGAAGCCAGTTAAATACAAACTGCTGCAAATTAACTTTGCAGGCAAGTATACACAGAATAAATTAGTAAAGGTAATTTAAAACTTTTAGAATTCTTATAAAAGCAAATTGAAAAAGTAGTTATCGAGTTTCAATGAAACGGGTCATGAAATGACCTCCAATTTCCTTGTTGAAAATAATAAAAAAAAATTTGGCAGTTTAATTGCGCTGAATGAAAAATGCAGTACTTTCATGAAAAGCAGAAAAGAAAAACGACGCTAGTTTTCAAGTCTACCTATGGTAGGCTGCACGAAAGTCGCGACCAAACTGTTCTCCCCAAGGCCCATTTTACGACTTGAGATACACTCGTTCGCACACGAATGCAATATTTAGCCGAGTGATGTAAGTAACAAACATGTTCCCTCCTTTCATGAAATTTCCAAGGAGTAAACAAGACGACTTCTCACGTGGAGGGAATCTTTTTCACGCCCTTGTCGCATTCAAGACGGAAAACGGTGAGACAGAGGGAAGAACGGCAACCGGGAAATGAAAAGCACGAGGAAAGTCTGCAAGACAGCGTGAATAAAGAACATGATGCAACACAGTTCGTGTCATGGAACTTATTTTAGCTCTGCTTTTCAGCTTCTCTCAATACGTTCTCATACATTATATTAAGTTAGAAAAAATCCTTTCAAAAACATTAAGTCTCTTAGATATCTGTTCCTTTTTTAAAAAAAGAGATTCTGGATTCGCCAGAAACATGAAAAAGTAATTTAAAAAATTTCATTCTCAAGGAACAATTTTCCGAGTGAAAATTTGTGGAAATCATTGAATTTGAAGGTTTTAATTTTTAAAAGCTAGGGGATTTTATATTTTTAAAATCAGAACCTTGATATTTTAGGAATCATCAAAATTATTATATCTTAGAAAGCATTAAATTTTAACGATACAAATTTTGGGAAAACGATTTTGAATGCTTTTAAATTTTTGTGGTCCTGGAATTTTCAATTTTAAATATGTGATTTTCCTTAATTCATCAATTCTGAACAATTAAAATGTTGGAAATCATCAAATCCAGGACAAAAAATTTAATTTTCAGATTTTTAATTTCTTAATTCATCAATTTTGAACAATTAAAATGTTGGAAATCATCAAATTTAGGGGATTTAATTTTTTAAAATACAGGAGTTTGAAATCTATAAATGAGGCCATTAATAGAAAAATTGTAGATTTGTAATTGTAATTAATAGAAATATGTAATTTTAGGCCCATAGCCCTAAAATTACATATTTTAGTGACACAAATTTGGGGAAAAACGATTTTGAGTGCTTTTAAATTTTTGTGGTCCTGGAATTGAAAATTCCAGGACCTCAAACTGCAGGACAAAAATATTTAATTTTCAGATTTTTAATTCCTTAATTTATCAATTTTGAACAATTAAAATGTTGGAAATCATCAAATTTCCACGATTTAATTTTTTAAAGCCCAAGAGTTTGAAATTTACAATTGAGGCTATTAATGGAAAAAGGGCCCATAGCCTAAGTAATAACATAGGGTGATGGGCCTTTTTCCATCAATGGCCTCAATTTTCAAAATTGGAAGGCTTTCGGTTTTACGGGAAATTCAAGTTTAGCGATTTAATTTGTAGAAATCATTAAATTTGGAGGTTTCATTTTTAAAAGCTATGGGATTTGATATTTTAGAAATGAGAAGGCTTCATGTTTTAAAAATCAGTAGAGTTTAGAAGCCATGGAAATTGTCCTATATTTTGGAAAGCATCAAATTTGAAATTTGATGCTTAAGTTGAAATTTGAGAAATTTGAGATTGAAATTTAGAGAAAAAACGATTTGCAACGCTTTTAAATTATTAAGATCCCTGGAATATAAAATATATACAATTTTCAGGATATTAATTCCTTAATCCATTAATCTTTCTTGATTTAGACATTGGAAATTATCAAATTTAAACGATTAAATTTTTAAAACTCCGCGAATTTGAAATCTACAATTGAGGCCATTGATGGAAAAAGGGCCCGTAGCCTATGTAATAACATAGGGTTATGGACCCTTTTTCCATCAATGGCCTCAATTTTCAAAACTGGAAGCCTTTAAATTTTACGGGTGATCCAAGTTTAACGATTTAATTTGTAGAAATCATTGAATTTGGTTTTAATTCTTAAAAGATATGGAATTTGATATTTTAAAAATGAGAAGGCTGGATATTTTAAAAATCAGAAGGCTTCAGATTTTCGAAACCATCGAAATTGTCTTATATTTTGAAAAGCATCCAATATTAGTAACTCAAATTTGTGAAAATAACGATTTGGAATGCTTTTAAATTTTTAAGCTCTCTGGAATTTAAAATCTACTCAATTTTCAGGATTTTAATTCCTTAATACATCAATCTTCCACGATTTAGATATTGGAAATTGTCAAAAAACGATTTAATTTTTAAGAGCCTTGGAATTTAAAATTCACAATTTACAAAATTGGTTTTATAAGGAATTAAAGTTTAACTATTTAATTTGTGAAAATCATTGAATTTAAATTTTTTAATTTTTAAAAGCTAGGGGATTTGATATTTTTAAAATCAGAAGCTTGAGATTTTAGGAATCATCGAAATTGTTTTATATTTTAGAAAGCATTAAATTTTAGCGATGAAAATGTGGAGAAAAACGATTTTGAATGCTTTTAAATATCTGCGGTCCTGAAATTGAAAATCTATTTCATTTTTCGATTTTTAATTCCTTAATTCAACAATTTTTAACAATTTAAAAGTTGGAAATTATCAAATTTAAACGATTTAATTTTTAAAAGCCTACGAATTGGAAATTTACAATTGAGGCCATTGATGAAAAAAAGGCCCATAGCCTATAATATAACATAGGGTTATGGGTCCTTTTTCCATCAATTGCCTCAATTTGAAAAATTGGAAGGCTTTAGATTTTACAGGAACTCCAAGTTTAACGATTTAATTTGTAGAAATCATTGAATTTTAAGGTTTTAATTTTTCAAAGCTGTGAAATTTGATATTTTAAACATGAGAAGACTTGATATTTTAAAAATCAAAAGACTTGAGATTTTATAAGCCATCGAAATTGTCTTATATTTTGGAAAGCATCAAATTTTAGCGATTCAAATTTAAAGAAAAAACGATTTACAATGCTTTTAAATTATTAAGGTCCATGGAATTTAAAATCTATTCAATTTTAAGGATTTTAATTCCTTAATCCATTATTCTGCCTTGTTTTAGATATTGGAAATCATCAAATTTAAACGATTAAATTTTTAAAAGCCCACGAATTTTAAATTTACAATTGAGGCCACTGATGTGAAAAGGGCCCACAGCCTGTGTAATAACATAGGGTGATGGGCCCTTTTCCCATCAATGGCCTGAATTTTCAAAATTGGAAGGCTGTAGATTTTACGGGAACTCCAAGTTTAACGATTAAATTTGTGGAAATCATTGAATTTGAAGGTATTAATTTTTAAAAGCTAGGGGATTTGATATTTTTGAACAATTTTAAATGTTGGAAGGCATTAAACTTAATAAATTTGATTTTTAGAAGTCCAGCAGTTTGAAATTCATAATTTAGACCATTGATGGAAAAAGGGTCTATAGCCTATGTAATAACAAACGGTGATGGGCCCTTTTTCCACCAATGACCTCAATTTTCAAAATTGGAAGGTATTAGATTTTACGAGAAATCCAAGTTTAGCGACTTAATTCGTAGAAATCATTAAATTTAAAGGTGTTAATTTTTAAAAGCTATGGAATTTGATATTTTAGAAATGAGTAGGCTTGATATTTTAAAAATCAGAAGGCTTCAGATTATAGAAACCATCGAAATTGTCGTATATTTTGGAAATCATCAAATTTTAGTGGTTCGATTTTGTAGGAATAACGATTTGGAACGCTTTAAAATTTTTAAGGTCTCTGGAATTTAAAATCTATTTAATTTTCAGAATTTTAATTCCTCAATCCATCAATCTTTTACGCTTTAGATATTGGAAATTGTCAATAAACGATTTAATTTTTAAGAGCCCTGGAATTTGAAATTCACAATTTACAAAATTGGTTTTATAAGGAATCAAAGTTTAAATATTTAATTTGTGAAAATCATTGAATTTGAATGTTTCAATTTTTAAAAGCTACGTGTTTGATATTTTTAAAATCAGAAGCTTGAGATTTTAGGAGTCATCGAAATTGTTTTATATTTTGAAAGCATTAAATTTTAGCGATGCAAATTTGGGGAAAAATGATTTTGAATGCTTTTAAATTTTTGCAGTCCTGGAATTAAAAATCTATTGAATGTTTAGATTTTTCGTTCCTTAATTCATCAATTTTGAACAATTTAAATCTTGGAAATCATGCAATTTAAACGATTTAATTTCTAAAAGCCCTGCAGTTTGAAATTCACAATTGAGGCCATGATGGATAAGGGCCCATAGCCTATATAATGACATAGAGGAATGGGCCCTTTTCCCATCAATGGGCTCAATTTGCAAAACTGGAAGGCTTTAGATTTTACGGGAACTATAAGTTTAAAGATATAATTTGTAGAAATCATTGAATTTGAAGGTTTTAATTTTTAAAAGCTATGGAGTTTGATATTTTAAGAATGAGAAGGCTTGAAGTTTCAAAAATCAGAAGACTTGAGATTTTCGAAACCATCGAAATTGTCTTATATTTTGGAAAGCGTCAAATTTAAGCGACTCAAATTTAGACAAAAACGCTTTGTAACGATTTTAAATTATTAAGGTCCCTAGAATTTTTATTTTTAAAAGTCCACGAATTTGAAATATACAATTGAGGCCATTGATGGAAAAAGGGCCCATAGACTATGGTATAACATAGGGTTATGGGCCCTTATTCCATCAATGGCCTCAATTTAAAAAATAGGAAGGCTTTAGATTTTACGGGAAATCCAAGTTTAACAATATAATTTGTAGAAATCATTGAATTTGGTTTTAATTCTTAAAAGCTATGGAATTTTATATTTTAAAAATGAGAAGGCTTGATGTTTCAAAAGTTAGAAGGCTTGAGATTTTAGAAACCATCGAAATTGTGTTATATTTTGGAAAGCATCAAATTTTGGTGATTTAAATTTAGAGAAAAAAAACGATTTGCAACGCTTTTAAACTATTAAGGTCCCTGGAATTTAAAATCTATTCAATTTTCAGGACTTTAATTCCTTAATCCATCCATCTTCCTCGATTTACATATTGGAAATCATCAAATTTAAACGATTTAATTTTTAAAAGCCGACGAATTTGAAATTTACAATTAATGCCATTGATGAAAAACGGGCCTATATCCTATGGTATAACATAGGGTTATGGGCCCTTTTTCCATCAATTGCCTCAATTTGAAAAATTGGAAGGCCTTAGATTTTACAGGAACTCCAAGTTTAGCGATTTAATTTCTAGAAATTATTGAATTTAAAGGTTTTTATTTTTAAAGACTATGAAATTTGATATTTTAAAATTCAGAAGGCTTGAGATTTTATGGGAAATCAAAGTTTAACGATTTAATTTGTGAAAATCATTGAATTTGAAGGCTCTAATTTTCTAAAAATCCGGCAATTTAAAAAATGCAAAAGCTTTAAAATCAATAAAATCAGTTGCCAAAGATATTTCTGTATAGATGTGTCAGAGAATTGAAACTCTATGTGTCAGAGTGCTATCCACCAGAGAAACGTGCATATCAACATCTGCGATGTTCATTTGCGGAGATGCGACGTAACAATTCTGCAGAGAGTTTCCAGTAATTGAATGGGGAATGGTTACAACCGACATATCAGACCACTATGACGAGTGTTGTGACTTCTGACATATGGTAACGTTTCAAATTAATGGCACTTGAAGAGTCGAATGAACAACTTGTGTATTTACTTTTACCAGTCTAACGAGTCTCTAATTGAGACTTTTTTTTACCGGACAACTGACAACGTCCTTCATTAAAAGAAACATCAAGTTCAATCAACTTTCCAATTTGTAAACCGTACACACTTTTAAAATGAACCACCAATTTCTAATTATTCAGTGCATTTTAATTGAGACTAGAGAATTTAAAAAATAATGCAAAATGCATATATTACATGTGAATATCTCTCCATCTGGGAAAATTGATAATCTTTAATTGCAGTAACATGTCCTTCACTTTATTGTCATCCATTAGTTGAATTTCAAATTATAACATTGAAATGGTATAAATTTTAAATGCATTGTATTTAAAATTTGAAAAAGCTTGAATAATTGAAGACATGAGAATGACAACTCGTTAAAGATCATTTGAAGTTGGCCCTCCAAGTAATAGTTAAAATAACCTAAAGTAGGGTCCAACTTTAAATGGACTTTACCGAGTTGTTATTCTCATGTCTTTAATTTAAAAAAATCGAAAAGTCTGTCTGGAATAAAAGGGATACGGGCAGGCAGATGGGTATATAGCCAATCGGAACATTATGAGTTCAGAGTCCCAGAGGGCGGAAGCGGTCGTACAGTGTATCGCCCGGAGGATGAGATTTGCAGCATGCAGCGGTTCGGTTGACGGGATGCATTGCATTATTCATTTCTGCCCAGTAACGGGTACCACCCCTGACTCACCGCGCTCCAGAGGGTTCTGACACGCTCTGGACCGCGTCACCACGAAGCTAGCGTCGTGCATCTAACCCGTATCTGTCGGTCACTTGTCAGCTACAATTAGTTTGTAGATAGGACCAACGCCAGACATGGTCCTTCGTCCGTTTGCGTACCAATAATGCGGAAAATCGTGACAGCACTGAGCACTCTATTCAAAAGCCAATTTCCTCCAGATAGGTTTACATTATCTCATCACGTCTCCATTTTCTGTCCGAAACAGTACACATGCCTTATCCAATAATAAGAATCTCATACCATTATGATTACCAAAGGTACATGAAGAAAATCTCTTGAAAGATTAGAAAATTGGGTAAAATCGAAACTAAGTGGTATACCGTATTCTTCACAGTCGCGGAATGTTTTCCGGTATTTGAAGCATCCGCCAAAAGAACGTTTTAGGAACCAAAATGAAATGAAATGGCATACCATATTCTTCACATTGGCGGAATGTTTTTTGGTATTTAAAGCATCCGCTAAAAGAACACTTTAGGAACCAAAATGTCTTTTATTGGAATCTATACGGAGAAAATTTGCTCGGTAATGGCGAATGCTCGAAAGTTGTGATGAAATTTGGACATAGTGGTGTTTCGGTACAATTTCGTCTAGTATCAGTATTATTTAATAGTTTTTAGGAGATTATGTAATGTGCATTAAAAAGTATAAAATAGCACTGTAATTTTTCAAGTCATGCAATGTAATAGGTGGATGGTAATAATTAAGGCGAATAATGTAATAAATGAGGAAGTATTCGACAGAAAATACTATCAACAAAATAAAACTTCTTCCAAGATAAATTGAAAATTTCTAAATAGACGCATTAAATTTTCGCATTTACTTTCGAGAGGTTTCACTTTTATTCAGAGAATCTTTTCAGAGCTGGAATGGACGAATTACGATCCGTTTGGCAATTACTACAAATTTTACTTAATTTTAACTCTGTTAATTTATAACTCGAAAAAGTGTTTTACGAATTTTATTTATAAAATTTATTTTCTTATCCTTAATGATTGGCTTCTTAGATTGTACAAAAATGTTTGTTAAAAAAAATTGCTTAAGTCCCAGACACGAAGATATTTTCATCTGCCCCTGTTATTTCTTTCTCACAAGTGATGATACATTCTACTGGTTGTTATATAAGGACGATTCAAATCTATACTCTCAGCGTCGTGCGTGTGATTCGTCGGTTATACCCATACAGTTTTATATGTGTGTTAATCATAGTAATAGGTTTATTTATGCATGCGTACTATAGTTTAACTTTGTGAGTTACTACCATTAAAATTGTATGTGTATATGAAGCATATTAGTTGGTGGGTTTGATGTATTTGTAGAACCTATAAATACATTAATAACATTAATAACTCAACTTGCATTTTCGGGGCATTCTCTTGAGCACCTTGCATTGTACCGAGAGGTTTGGTAAACAGTCCAGTCCATGCAAAATAATTTCTCCTGTGCTTTTAGGAAAATATACCTATCATTTGTCATAAATCCCTTCGCAGCTCGTTAGATTTTCGTGTAATTCATTTTCAGTGCTGCACGTGAAAATTTACCGAAACGCCACTATATCCAAATTTCACCACAACTTTCGGTAACGATTATCGATCAAATTTTCTCCGTGCATGTTCATAGTGTGAATGTACCCTTCTGGAAGTAAAATTATTCGAAGCCTATCAGTTTAAATCCGTCAGCTATCCATAGATATCCGTTAGAATACTTCTTCTATACTCGGTGATCCGTTTGTATGCGTAGGGCATACGTCTATTCCCGCGAATCATTCTAATCCGTCCATCTAATACGTCTATCCTCGCGAATCAATCTAATCCGTCCATTCTATCCGTTTCAATCATTATCTTTACTTTTCGAACATATTCCTGTCCATTTCGATATTTATACGTTTCAATCCTTCATTCTCTATCTTTCATTTACTCCTTGTCTATCCGTTTTTATATATTCCTATCCTTTTCGATACTTATGCGTTTCAATCCTTCATTTTCTATCCGTGATTTAATCCGTATCTATCCGCAGACCACTTGGAATTTTGTCGTCACCTGTCACGGATATAAAATTAATCCGTCCTAATCATTTTCTATCCCCGCCAATCCTCTTTTTAAAAAATTTGTTGCCTATCAGTTTCAATTCATCGTTTTCCATTCGTCTTCCTATTCTTATCTATTTGCCTTTATTTATTCCAGTCTTCTTATTCTTATCTATCATCTTTTGTGTATTTCTATCCGTTTCAATACTAATGCGCTTCAATTCTTCATTTTTTATCCATGAGTTAATCCGTGTCTATTCGCGAGTCTCTAAGAATTTTCTCGTCTCCTGTGACGGATAGAAAATGTATCCTTCCTAATCATTCTCTATTCCCCTCAATGCTCTCTCTCATAAATGTATTACCGATCCGTTTTTATCCATCGTTTTCAATCCTTATTATTATCCGTAATCTATTTATTAGATTGAATCAAACTTTTAGTACAAGTGGATTAAAGCGAATTAATGCGGAAAGGATAACATAAATAAAGTTGGTTAGTGAAAGACCCTGCTGGAATTAAAGGTATTCAAACCCTATCAGTTTCAATCCGTTAGCTCTCCATAAATATCCGTTTAAATACTTCTTCTATACTCGACGATCCGTTTGCATTTATAGGATATCCGTTTATCCTCGTGAATTATTATCTAATTCGTCAAATCTATCCGTTTGAATCATTATCCGTCATTTAATCTTTGTCTATTTGCTTTTATATATTCCTATCCGTTTCGATACTTATGCGTTTCAATACTTCATCTTCTATTTGCTATTTAATCCGTGTCTATCCGCGAGCCACTTGGAATTTTTTCTTCACCTGTCACGGATAGAAAATGTATCCGTCCTAATAATTTTCTATTCCCCTCAGTCCTCTCTCTAAGAAATGTATTACCTATTCGTTTTAATCCAAACTTTTCAATCTGCTTTCAGTTCTTATTTTTACATCAGATACTTAGATGTTCATCCTCATGAAACACGAATGGGAAATGTAACCGTGTTAATAAAGACGAATTGAAAACTATAGATTACAAGAGATAGTTATAGATATTTTGGTGAAAGATTTGGAAAGGATAGACTCTGATTGACACGGATACGTTTTCTATCAGTAATACGTGATTGAGAACATAAAAAAATCTAAGTAGCTGATGGATAGAGAAGGATAGGGAGACGGATTAAATATTATGGATTAAAACAAAGCGGAAATATATTTTTTCGAAAGAAGGATTGAAAAGATTGATAATGACTGACACGGAAACATTTTCTATCCGCTACACATGATAAGTGCTAGTCATTTTTATCGCAGAACTCCTAGCGTGATGTATTAGCTCATACGGCTAGGTGTTCCGGCAGATAAATTTGGCCCACGCGTGGTTAAGCTTCGCGTCTTCGTACTTGCGAATTTTTCAATGTTATATGCCTTAGCCATAAGATTAGAATGTTATGTATGTATAAAAAATATATTTATACAATAATTAGATACGTAAGATATACGAAAATGGATAAACAGAAAAAACTTCCCACTGATAAGAAACGGATTTCACATCACGTATTAGAAAGTATTCAAGCGGATAAGGATTTTCAAGTGTAATAACGGATAGACAATGATTTTAAAAAATGCAAAGTGCTCATTGAGACGGATTAAAAATTTCTGTCCTTTTGAATCCGTTATTTTTTATCCGTTTGAATACTTTTACTTCCGGCAGGGTCTATTTACTTCACGGATAAAAACGGATAAACAGAAAAAACTTTTCACGGATAGATAAGGATAAGAACGGATTTCACTTCACGTATTAGAAAGAATTCAAGAGGATAAGGATTTCCAAGTGTAATAATGGATAAGCAATGATTGAAAAGAATGCAAAGTACTCATTACGGCGGATTAAAAGTTTCTATCATTTTAAATCTGTTATTTTCTATCCGTTTGAATACTTTTACTTCCGGTAGGGTAAATACACTGCATTTGCGATATATGTTTCCTTGACATACGTCCTTTCACGAATTTTCGCCGACGGTGAGCGGTCCAAGGGTATGAGAGAAAGGTGTTTTGGTTGTGCGTTATAATAATAACTAAATGAAACTTAAAATTAAAGTAAATGTTAAATTAACCCTCTGCCTGGTCATTCGACCGTTATCGTCAAAAATCGTCAATCCGGACACCTGGTGGGGACAATGGGAATCACGTTCTATAGCGCTGGAGTGGGGATAAGGTAGGAAGGCATAGGGTTAAACTTATAAAAGTTTGATCAATGTCATAGTTTGTTCTATGATATATGTGGGTGAAAATCAAAAAGTTGGAATGTTTCGATTTTATACTAAAAAGAAAAAAATATATTTTCAATCCATACAAAACCTTTTTTGTTTCTATTCATATTTATCACATTAAGTGTAAAAATAATTATAAGCGAGGTAAAGAAGTGCATTCTTATTTTCTATTATAATTTTTTAAAACCTAATGACAAACTTTTGATTTCATCGATTTACAATGTTTTTCAAGTTTAAATAACAATTAAATTTTCTTTTAGAGTCTTATGTGGGTGATTACCAAAAGTTGACCATTTTAAGTTTTTATCATTTTTCACATATCCTGTGATTAATTAATATTTTTTAAATATATAAATATATTTTTAAATATATCTACAAAGTTCTCACATCAGGGCACAATTTAGGACAGTTTCAAAATTTGAGACGACTTCATTTAGAAATTATAAATAAAAATGTTTAAAAAATGTCAAGTTACGCGATGCCCCAAACTACAAATTTAAAATAGAAAATTGCTAAATAATGTCAAAAATATTATTAGTGAAAGTTTAAATTTTTTGACAGTTTCTGCAACATAAATTGCTTTAAAATGTTGTTAAATGTGAATGAAAAGTTATGATCGAGGTTTATGCCATAGCTATGCATCTTATGAACATCTCTGCAAAATTTGAGACAAATCGGCCCAGTAGATCGGCCGGAATCGTTGGTACCAGCTTAAAAAACACTGTTTCGAAAAAACGCGTTTAAAAATTTTTAACAAATTAATATTCTGTTGTAACAATTTTTTGTATTCTTTTTCAGTAGTATTTTAGTAATTAAAAAGATTCTTTGCATTAAATAAAATACTTTCTTAGAAAATAAATAAAGAAAACTTTTTTTTTTTGGTTTGAGGTTTAGGGTTAGCCCCTTAAATGACGACTCTTTATGACTACTTATGTGTAATTCAATTTTGACATAAGTAATGATTTTCTATTGTTTATTATTTCGGAGGGGAAAATTAAACTCCTTTTTCATCAAAATAATAAAAAACTATTTTGTGACCGGATAGCATAGAAAATTCAGGGACATTTAAAAAGTGATTATTACTTTGCAATTATCATTAGCAACATAATTGAAAGGTTGCAGGGTAAAAGGGATAAGTGATAAAATGACAATTTTACAAAAGAGATAGATACATTCTCAAAAATCAGAATGGCAAGTTAAAGAAAAAGCGAAAGTCTGCTTCCGAGCCGAAATGTTGCTAAATTGATGAGAAAAAAAAGGTTGACTGGAAAAAGGCTTTCCGTTCCGAGGAAATAACTGAATTTGACCATGACAAGCTGTCAACGAGCATAACTCGGCTTCGAATAGTAATTAGGGTTGGCCGAAAATAGAAACTTTTAGGTTTTGGATCAAGATAGGAAAAATATTTTTGCCACATACAAAAACAAGTTTTCGTGATTATTTGTACATTTTTTAAATGATATCTTCCATTAGCAGAAATGAATTGAAATTGAAAAGTTGGAAGTCAATGATTTTTTTCAATATATCACGATGATATATTCACATTTGTGTTTCGATTGTCTTCTCCTAGTATAAATTGATTTATTTTAGTTTAAAGGTATGTGATACGTTATGATGTCATGAATCACCGACGGGGTATAAAAAATATTCGGCGGTCCTACTTTTAAACAAACAAAGATATCGCGTTATACCCCGTCGGTAATTTGTAACATTATAACATATCAAACCCCCTTAATAATAGATTTTTTAGGAGCATTGATGAAGGGAAGAGCTTTGAAAAATTAAAAAAGTTATTTAAAATTAATATTTGCAACACAGAAAAAACTAAGAATAAAATTCGTTGCAGGTAATTTTTTAGAGGGAGAATTTTTATTCAGATAACTTTATGTCTTTCAAAATACATGTGTTGTCATGAAAAATCAAACGAAAATTGAACCGATATTTAAGTAAAATTTATCCTGTAAAGTTAATTTTTGTTGCAAGTAATTTTTACCCCGCAATCGAGGTAAACTTTTCCTTCGTTTTTTCTGTGAAAAGAGTTAAAGGAGTTTAGGAGTTAAACAACAGAGGTAAAAAGTCAAAAAAAATTTTCAAATATTATTTCTGGGGATTTTTTACAACATAATAACGCATCAAATTCTGAAAGAAAATTTCAAAATATTCAAAAATGTATTTTTTAGAAGATCAAAGAATAAAATACTATTTTTCAAGATTATAAAATTGGCGTATCCTGAAAGCTCTTTTTCTATATTTTTGGATTAATTTCAGAAAGACACAAATATTACACGTCATGAAATTCAAAATTTGAAAATAATATGAAATCACATATAATTAATGTACCGTTTATTAAAAAAGTTGACAAGTAATATTTATTATAAAAATATGGTTAAATTTTTGTATGAGATTATTAAAAACAATTTAGATAAATTTTAAACTTAATAAAAACACTTCAATTTCATAAAACGACAAGACAAATTGTACACGATTGCGTGATTTGGTCAATTAAAATTTTTTAAAAATCCAATTCAAATGATAAAGAGTATAAAGCATTTTTCAAATAAAATTTGAACCAGATGTAAGAATTTTTAAAGTGTTTTTGTGAGCTAAAGGTAACATCTATATTTCTATATTAACTCTCTTAATCTGAATTAGTCAAAAGCTACTAAAGAAATAAGTTATAACGAAATAAGCTACAAAAAAAATTAGTCAAAAGCTACTAAACAAATCTTCCACCAATTGAATTAGTAATAATTTCTACTAATAATTAGTAGAAATCTACTAATTTTCAGTCAAATTCTACTAATTCATTTAGTAACAATTACTTATTATATTAGTAACTTTACTAATTGAATTAGTAACTGTTACTAAATGAATTAGTAGAATTTGACTAAGAATTAGTAGTTTCCTACTAATTATTAGTAGAAATGTTTACTAATTCAATTGGTGAAAGACTCCTCGTTATTTCACTAGTAGTTTTTCACTGATTCAGATTTAGAAAGAACATACCTAATTGTAATTGTAATTATAATTAATACGAAAACATAGAAAAATTTCTTTCAGGATACGACAATTTGATGATCTTGAAAAATAGTATTTTACTCTATGATGGCCCAAAAATACATTTTTTAATATTTTGAAATTTCCTTTCAAAATTTGATATGTTATTATGTTGCAAAAAAAAAAACCTGGAAAGAATATTTAGAAAACAAATTTTTCAAACCTTTCAACTTCAATTCATTTCTGCTAACGAATATGTCATTTTAAAAATCCACAAAAAATCATGGAAACCTATTTGTGTTTGTAGAAAAATATTTTTCGTATTCTGATCCAAAAACTAAAAGTTTTTTATTTTTGGCTCACTCTAATGATACAAAATCAAATTTTCAAATTAAAAGAAAATAAATGAAAATTTGCTACCGAGATCTTGAGTTGCTGAATGTGGGGTAAATCAGTTACACAAATCTAAAAATGTAAAGTTGAGTTAAGAAACTTGAATTTCATGGTTTTTGAATTTTGAATTTCACGGATTCACCATGTACGGAAAAAATCGTTCCTGAAAATTTACTTAAATAGTTCAAGGATCTTGAATATGAAAGAAAGGTCTGTAGATCTTCCATATCTTTTCTAGAAAAAACTCATAAATTTCTGAAAAAATTCCTGTACTTCCAGTAATTCCTAAAAATCAGTAGCGGAGAAAAAATTTCAGTAAAATTTACAAAACATCATAGATGAACGATTATTTCACACATATTTCACGAAATCAAGAATATATTATGCAACATATGCGTAAAATGCGGTTTTACACACGCGATCACCACAAGTGGATAAAACCGCACGTACGAGTTGCATACGATATTTTTTGTCACAGTGTACGTAAAATGCGTTTTTAACACACCCATATTAGTGGTTGTGTCATAAGCTGTTTTACGCACTAATATGGGTTTGCAAAACCCCATTTTACGCGCACTGTGTCAAAAAATATTTTATACGCCACGCGATGCTTCGAGCGCTGGATTTGTCAAAAGCTAAGGGCCTTGGGTTTTCGTCGCAAGTTCGGTTCCTCGATGTTGCGAATTTTCAGCATGACGTTGAATGGTAGCTTTATTTATTTATTTTATGTATTTATTTATTTTATTTATTTATTTATTATTATTTATTTATTTATTACCTAGTAGGCTTGAAGGAAGCCAAAAAAGTTTTTTTTTCAACAAGTTTGTTTTAAATTTTTCGATACAGTTTAGGAAAACGTCAAGTATTACCTGCTAAACTTCAGCTACCTATCGACTAATATCTCTGACAATAATGTTCATAAAATTTACAAAACTTGTTCTGGTATCCAAGAGTTCTGAACAAGGTTCAGTATTTTTTATTCTGTGAAAAAAGATCCTCATTCGCTCCGCTGGGAATCGAACCCAGGTCTCCCGATTGCCGGTCGGT
>JBAGKK010058812.1:0-28002 GCA_037177015.1 Euceroptres primus
TGACCCCATATCAACGTTATAATTTGTTTGATTTAAACAAATTTTGTTTGAATCAAACAAATATTTTTCTGAGTGTATGGACTTATGTGGTGACCTAGCTGAACAGCAATTGATGCAATCAGCCTCTAGTAAAAATATAATTTGTCAGGTGGGGTATAGTTATACTTACTATTCTAATTCGGTTATCATTGTTATTGTCGTATAACTTTAAATACTATTCTTGTAAGATAGATTTTACTATGCTGCACTCTAAATAAAGATTGTTGTACGCTTATATCAATATTCCTCAATAAAGTTTTTACCATGTTGGAGAGAAATAATAAAACATAATTGCAAGAAGATAAAGTTGGTAATCTTTTAAAGTGTGCAGTGAAATCTACCATACTTTAAATAAAAATTGTTTTAGTATATCAATATTTCCTAAACATTTTTGAAGATCGAGGAGAGTAGTGCATAAATTTCCCAATTTTTGTGTCATCTTTTTCTTTCTCTGAATGAGGTTTTTAAGTCAGAAGCGTTGTTTCAGAATCGCAGATGGAGTGGTGGTTTTCATGAGCGTCGATGAAAGCTCTCCCCTCTTCTGGAATGGTGCTTTCTTCATTTAAAATCGGCCGTCTCGAAATGGCGTGTGCGCGCTTCCAGCCTGATATAGTGCCCTACAACACCATAGGAACGGGATCCCCTCCGATGTCTGGTGTACGATAGAATATACACAGTCACATATAGACTTTATGAATATAGGTATAGTCCTACAGAGTTTCTGGTCCCGACTGCCAACTATTCGCGTACTATATCCTTCTCTGGTTCGCGTTAGTCTGCCCTGCCCTACCGTATCCTTCGAACCTAGTCTACCCCGTACCAGGGCACCCCACCCCCACATCCTGCATCATTCCACTCCAGCTTCTTGCTTTACAGCCCTTTGTCACGGGACGTAACGATCCCCGACTCAAGTTCGACACTATCTTTGCCGCGGAAAAATCTCCGCTCACTATTGTCTTGAGTGCGTCTCCCTTTCTGATTTTCCAACCCTCGCGACATGAAGGTTTTTTTATTTCGGATTTTGCTGATTTATTTGGTTATATGGGAAACTGATTATGGTAGGATTATGTGGTGTTGTATAGAGAAGAGAACGAGGGGAACCTTTTTAGGAAACCATTTAAAATTAAGGATATTTCTCAATTTAAAACTTAAATTTTGCAAGATCTAAATGTAAAAATAAAATTAAAATCAAAAACTACAACTCAATTTTCAAAACCGTTTAGTTGAAAGTAATGAGAAGAAGGTTCTAAATAGTTTCTGGGTTTTACAATATTATTCTGTAATAATATTGAACATGAGAAACATGAGAAAAAGTTGGAGATTTATTATTACTCTTGGAAAAGAGTTTCACATAAAAATATGAGAAAAAGTTCAGCATGCTTATCGGATCTTGGCAAAATAGTTTCTGGACAGCATTTGGGGTTTGAGGAATAATCCTACGTTGGCGATTTTTTGACGCCGTACTTCCTTGAATTTTTTTAGGATCCTGGATTACACTTTCGGTATTAAATGATTAATACAAATTGTTTTTACAAAAAGAGAACATTCTCCCTATTTGAAAAGAAAACCTGTATGTAAATCATTGAATCTTTCTTTTTCGCAAAAATAAAGCTCGTTAACTAGTTAGAAAATTCAAATAAAAAAGGCTTTCTCAAAGAATTGTGCTTACGCGTAAATTTTTCATTGTGTGGTGGTCGTCCGCAGGCGACATCATTTACGGAATATCATGTAGGTAGTGTGTCTCGAGTGGTTCACAAAGTGCCTTCAATTTAGCTGGAGACTGGGACTTGGGTAGAAACCCCATGGCATTCAGCGATAGGGCATGGAAACAAGCTATAAGGGAAGCTGCAGTACGAGTTTGAGTTGCGCCTGTGCGAATTTTTCCACAACGGGTAGAATTACCAAGTTCCAGCTTTTCAGAGGCAGACATACTTCCACCACCTCTTATAAGCTACATTAAGACCCTCTACGATTTATGATTTGCCGTTATTACACGAAAACTGTCCCGCGAAAAAGCCCTCTGCATATACAGGGCTTATAAATCTTTAAATTCATAATTACTTTGCACATTATTGTATTCATTTTAGGCTAATATATTAAACATACCTTACAATTTATTGTGTACATTTTTTTATATTGAAGCCAATTGAGATTATTCAAAATAGAAAAGATTCTAGCGAAAAAGAGGAATAACTCGATTTCCAGAAACACGAAAACGAGAAGAAAGTTGGTTAAAAAGTTTCTCATGCCCTAAAAAGATTTATAAAGAATCTCGCGTACGATGTATAATGTTTTCAGTGCACGCTGCAAGTTTTTCTTCCAACTCCCCAGCGTAACATTATGCGAGACTTTCAGAGAACGCTCCATATAAATATAAAATGCATCTATTCTAGTTTATTTTTAGCGCAAGTGTGCAAAAAAAAACGGTAAAGCACAATGATTAACTGATTTTATTCTTTGTTTAATTATAATTTTTAAAAAATTCCAACTTTAAAAGTGTCATAATAAATATAATATATAGTATACATGTAATAATTATACTTTTAAAATAACTGAATAGAAAAGTTTTTCTATGAAGAAGATAAGTGTAGTACTCTTTTAAAGTGTTATTGGTTAGAATGACACATGGAATTTATTTCAATACCGTAAAGTGGAGCTATGGTGGGGCTAATATGTACAACTCACTTTAAGTATATTTTTCATTATGATAATGGGGATAAAAATAATAATCTCCTAGCATATAAGATTCAAAAGGACTTCTACTTTACTGAGGGTGAGGGTGGAATGTGACCTCTGTACAGGCATTGAAAAATGTTTAAATATGTGAGTGCATTTTAAAAAATTGATTAGACCTCCAAACTTTGTATCAGTTCAATAGTTTAAAAGAAATAAAAAATTCTCTTTACTCGTGCTTTTCTTCCAAATTTAAATAATAAAAGGAATTCTTTTCATAAACCCGAGTTTGTGCTTTCATTAATTAGTTCAAAGGTGATATATGAAAATTCGAAGATCGGCGGTACAATTCGGCTGATATGGTTCAGCATGTTATTATATTTGCTCATTTTTCAGTTTAATGCAGTCGGGTATTAGTTTCTTTTTTAATTATTTCTTTTTTAGAAAGCTAAGTTGAAACAATATTTCACAATAATTGACAGTTTTCGAAATTTAACTGTATAAAATATGAGGATACATACCTGTCAGAAACCTAACCTCACTTTTCAGTTTCTATTATTTTCGATTTTGAGGCTCAATCGATGAGACAATCGAGTTTTTGTACCGCATTTAAAGATTTTAGCATTAATTATAAGTGAAAATGTTATCTTTAAAAAGTTATCTGTAATTATTATTATTTTAATATAGAGCTAATTTTTCTGCTTCCAAGATAGATAGATTATAGATCAGTTAAATTTCTCAGTTGGGGGTGACCAGTAAATTAAATGATTAGAATCCTAGATGAATATTATATGAATTATAAATCCTTCTAAAAATATATTTCATTAATATTAATGTTGATGTTTAATTGTTTTATTTTTTTCTCTTTGTTAACTCTTAAACTAATCTGAATTCCTTAATTAAACTTTTTTCCATACTTTATGATCAGAAAGTATTCTTGAATGGTTAAGTAATAATTCTAAATAGAAGTTAAGTATTAAAACATTGTTTTCTTCATTCAAAACATAAAAAACCAATATTTGTACCTATTTAGAAGATCGGCGGTACAAAAAGGTACAACTTTTCAACAATTATTATTAGTAAGTAGAAAATGGTTTAAAAATCTAAAAATTATTGATTTATCTTCTGAATTGAGTTCTCTGTCTGTAAAATGAAAAAGCTAAAAAAAATTTTCCTTGTGCATCAAATTAAAAAAACCTCGAAAAATACCTAAAATATGTACATAATAGCCCCACCCTATGGTAGTTAAAATATTATATTTTATTTTTTCTTGGATCAATTTTATTTGTAAAACATAAATTTCTCATCTAAAAAGTTTTACACTCTTTCGGAAACTAGTAATTAAAACCTTCGTTTTGGTGCTTTGCCAACGGTTTTCTGAATAAAGGAAATTGTTTTGGATTAATTTCCTGTCATATTATTTTCGTCGACTGCGTTATGCTTCTTTCCTTTAACGTTAGACATAAACGTAAAAGAACGGAAAAAATGAAATTGAATAATTGAAGGGTGACTTTCTTCCTAAACCAGATTAAAAAAATAATTTTTTCTTAATAATTATAATATTATATTTCTGCTTGTTTTTAATTGTAATATTTATTCTAGTTTAATAATTGTAATTATATTTAAACACGCTTCAATATCAAAATGAATTTATGAAAATTACCCCAGCTGTTTTGATCGGCATGATCGATAGTATAGCAGGAAAGTTGCAAGTGGATCAAACTAGGAAATCTGATCAATTTTCCTTTCTCTTCTACGGTTATCGTTTTCAGGATTTATGGTTGCTTGCGCTTAGAAGCATTATTAAACCCTTATTGGCTTAATGACTGCAACGATTAACGCAGTCAGTGCCACGCGTCTTCGTCGAAAATTATAGAAGTTTCAAGCAACTCTGATTAGACTTTGATGAGACACAACGGGGCGAAATAAATTACATAATTGCACAAAAAAAAAGACGAGTAAATTAGACACGAACCTATCTTCTAATTTTTAGATATTATATACATATACATTAGAGTGGGTCGAAAATTTTTTTTAAATTTTGATTATGGCTGGCAAAAATCTTTTTCTACATATCAAAATGAGTCTTCATGACTTTTTTCAGATTTTTAAAACGATATCTTCAGCTAGCAGAAACTTTTTGAAGTTTGAAACTTTGAAAACAGTGATTTTTTCGATATGTTTCCATGTTGGGTCATCATTTCTTCATCGAATTATTTTTTACTGTACGAATTCATTTATTTTAATGTAACAGACGATTTACAAAAACTTTTAGTGTAAAAAAATTCTGGTGATGAATGTTGTTACATAAAATATAATTTTTATTTAAAAATCGAAGTTTCGAAGAGAATCAGAAATGGTACAAAATTATAAAAATTTTTTTTCTAATATCCTTTTTAGGGGTCTTTTAGGACCTAAAAATACATGTAAGTTTAGAAGGAAAAGTAAACTATAATTTAATAAATAAATTTAATAAATTTATATATATTTTATATATATATATTATTTATATATTTATATAAATAAATAAATAAATTTAATAAATAAAAGGAAAAATAACTATAATTGTGATTTTGGTGTATCATTGGGTAAAATAATATTTTCCCACCTTCAAAAAATTTTGTCGTCGCGAGCAATTTTGATGTTTTTATATAGTTTTTTATGGTCAAGGCTGCAAAAATGATTTTTTTATAAATTTTGACTATGGTTGGCAAAAATCTTTTTCTACATATCAAAATGAGTCCCCATGATTTTTTTCAGATTTCCAAAACGATATCTTCAGTTATCAGAAACTTTTTAAAGTTTGAAACTTTGAAAACAGTGATTTCTTTGATATATTTCAATGTCTGTCACCATCGAATTAGTTTTTATTTCACAAATTTATTTACTTTGATGTAACAAAGGATTTTCAAACATTTTTATTTTTAAAAAAATTCTGGCGATGAATGTAGTTACGTAGAATATACATTTTATTTCAAAATCGAAGTTTCGAAGATAATCAAAAATGGTATAAAATCATAAATTTTTTTTACATCCTTTTCAGGGGTCTAGTAGGACCTAAAAATTCATAAGATTAGAAGGAAAAGTCAAAATAACTATAATTGCGATTTTGGTGTATCATTAAGTAAAGTAATAAGTTTCCAGCTTCAAAAAAAAGTTCGTGCCCTGAACTATTGCTCCGTTGCTTCATATTAATTTGCAGATAATTTGAATTTTACTCAAGTTTTGCAGCTCTTTGCTTTTGGGTACTAAAAGACACCTAAAAAGGATATTTAAAAAAAAAATTTATGATTTTGTACCAATTTTGATTATCTTCAAAACTTCGATTTTCAAATAAAAATTATATTCTACATAACTACTTTCATCACCAGAAGTTTTTTTTACACTAAAAGTTTTTGAAAACCGTTTGTTACATCAAAATAAATGAATTCGTACAGTAAAAACTAATTCGATGAGGAAATGGTGACCCAACATCGAAATATATAGAAAAAATCACTGTTTTCAAAGTTTCAAACTTTAAAAAGTTTTTGCTAACTGAAGATATCGTTTCTACAAATTATTCTTCAATATAAGTAATTTTATAATAAACACTATTTTTTAGAATCCAAAAAGTACCCTTTCACCGAGGAAAATAATGATCCTACATTTTCACGAGAGTACCGGTCTCTTCTGTTATAAAAAAATATGAAATCGTGCTGAAAGACAAGTTTCAGTGGATATGGGATCAAAGTGAGGATTAAATCAGATTACTCATGGAAATAGAATAATATGAAAGTGGGTCACAGCGAGATTGGCGTGCGATGGAGTGTTTCGTCGTTTAGTCCAGGAATCCAGTGATCTGATTGGTCGATCCTGCCTTAGGTACACATCACATTGTCCCAACCAACACGAGTCTATTATCGTGCAGTGATTGTTATCGCCGAGAATTCGTTTGCATATCGTGTCTGAAATTGGATTGTCTTCGATTCAGACACTCGTCCGATCGTCCCAACTGCGGTCGAAATGGACAGAAAATGTATGCATCACTGCTTATATTGACTTCCATGAATCAGAGCTCAAATATCCACCATCGCATACCAGAGACATCAACATTTATATTTACAATTAAAATTTATATCCATAACTCAAATTTATATAAATAATTAAGATTTATAATAATTTATATTTATCTTCTAATTCCGAATTATATTATTCACCCAACTTTCGAGTTTCAAAATCTTGAAGTTTTAAGAATTATATTTATATTTAATAATTAATATAATATATTTAATAATTGCCAGCGTCAGAAGTACAGGATCTTGAATTTTTAAAATAATAAATAAAAATAGGATCACTCAGAAAATTTTTGTTTAAATTAAACAAAGAAATTTGTTCGAATTCATATAATTGAAAGAACCAAATTTTTTGCTTCAATTAACAAAACATTTATTTGATTTTAATGAATAAAAATCATCCACCTTATTGATCGAAACAAATAATTTGTTTGGTACAATTTGTTTGGTACAATTTTTTTTTATTTAAACAAAGGATTTTTTTATTAAAAAAGCATTTGTTTAAAATCCATCTATTTGAATTAATAGAAATATTTCTTTGACTCAAAAAAAATACAATGCACAGTTTACAAAGCTTGAATGAATTTAAAGTACATGTTTTTTTTTTAAATCCAGGAATACTTGAATGTCAAAGCAGTGAATTATTAAATCGTTAATTATTAAAACTTCCAAATTGAGGCAGTTTGACAGCTCTCAAATTGAAATTTATTTGTCAATCAAAATTATTATTTGTATAATTCAAACAAAATTTATACTTAAATTTAAAAAACATTGTTTAAAGTGAACAAAAACTTTACTTAATTTTAACAAGACATGTATTTGAATTAAAGAAAAATGTATTAAAATGAAATAAATAAGGACAAATAAAGAACGTGTTTGAATCAAACAAACATTTGTTTAACCCCATATCAAAGATATAATTTGTTTGATTAAAAAAAATTTTGTTTGAATGAAACAAATATTTTTCTGAGTGTATCTTTTAAATTTCGAAAATTCATAAATTAATTAAATTGTTAAATATTAAATATTAATTATGTTTTTTTGAATTGTTACTGGAATAAATGTCTGGGGAATAACGAATTTAAAATAATGCAATTGCTGTCTGGGACTGATTGGTTCAGGGCAGATAGAGAGCGAAATAAGGGTGGCTTCAAATCCTTGACACCTCGGTGTCTGGCTAAAGGCGGTTTTCTCTCCTTATTCGCAGTCCCGTTTATGAATTCGTCGCCAGAGTCAAAGACCTGCAAGGATGGTAGAAATCCTGCCGAAACGAGAGAAGCGATTCGTAACTGAATTGTAAAGTGGCTGAGGGAGACGAAAACGAAACAGTTTTTCCTGCATGAATTAGCGGATACCACGAGGCAAGCGAAGAAACACGAAAAGACCCCGGAGCAATTTTAAAAGAAGTACCGGGGTGAACTCTCAAAGGAAATAAAATCGGAAAGACGATTCTGCAAAATTCTTTTTCACAAGCACATCCTCGAAGTCAAAACTTTTACTTCAAACTTCGATTATTTTTCATTTTGAAAACGTGGCGTTTTGGCTGATTTTTAGTTAAAACGTAAATTTATTTTGGAATTTTAAAATCGGAAAACTAGAAACGAATAAACGAATATACTTCGATTATTCGTTAAATGCTTTATATGAGCAACAATATTGCAATATTGAATTCTATACGTCCCATCATCACGTTTCATTTCACTGCTTGTCGGAGCTATCATTTTGGTTTACTCCACGCAGTCCTGTATTTTATCTTTAGATGTTCGTGCGAACAACCGAATTTCCCTAAGGGGATGAAAATTGCCTGCACAAAATGGGGTCAACAGGCTCGATAGAGATTGACGGAAAATGTCGATTATTTTTGATACTCTGAAGCCGGAAACGTGAAAAACTAGGTTATGTTTAAAATTCTACGTTGAAAGCTTTTCCACCACTACTTTTTTTTGCTACTCTCAAGTTCATTTTACCTTTCAATTCACTTTTAAACTTCCTCTTTTACTTTGGAAATCTGAACTACTTAATTTACGACAAAAGTTAATAGATTCACTCATTTCTTATTTAGAATTTCATTTTAAATCTATATATTCTCTTCTGAACCATAGTTATCTCAATATTTTCGAAAACAATATCCTTTATTATGAATAGAAATTTTAATATTCTAAAACAAACTGATTAAACATTGCAGTTTTCTAACTTTTAATTTAGAAAACAATAAAATTCAAAATCTAAAAATATAATTTTTTTCATTAAAAAAATAATTCTCAAGAGGACTTCAATTACGAGAATGGTGACAGGTCGTTGAAAATGGCTCGTGGCCAGGTGCGACATTTGGCCCAAGAATGAACCCTGGAGATTTTGATTCTTGACCTCTGAGGGCAGAGGTGGAATCCGGAAGGAAGAATTGTAAAATGAGGGTAACGAGATCTGACATTTCGATTACATTCCGATACATCGATACGCCGCATTGTAGCACATGAAGCCAACCACACTCGATGGTTGTCCAATTCTCGGATTGTTTCTGCCATGCCAGGCACTCTCAATCCTTTATTCCTTTTTGCAGGCGTAGGCTGCTTCTACTTCTGCCTCTACTCGTAAAAAGGAACAAACCGTGAAGAGAAAATCGAAGTTCGAAGTGCAGAGCTTAGATATTTTTTTATTATTTTTTATTTACTTTATTTTTTTTCTCTAGAAGTAAAAAGCTTTGAATTAATTCGCAAGATTATAAATCTCGAAGTTGAAAGCTCTTGACTTTTGGAAAGCTTGAAGGAAAAAATCTCTTTAAGATTGAGTTACATACTATAATAATCCCTATCTTCTCAAATGTAATTAGTAACTCGCGGGACAAATGATGGAGGACTTTAATTTAATTTCAGCTCCTTAGAAAGTCGAGAACCGCTTGTTATCTAGATACCCACTTTTGAGATCGTTCTTTGAAAGGCTTGAAGACGAACGTAGCAAAGGTGGATTGATTCTTTTGTGCCTTGAACTCCAATCACGTTTGTACCAAAGATCAAGCTTTTGCCCATCTAGGAAATTCTGCTTTTGGTAACTACGAAGGTTCGTTCTCTACCAAAAAGGTCGTTATTAAATACGGTTATACAGACTCGGAGTTAACCTCATTCGCGTCAAAGGACATTCTATGAGTCCTCCTCGTTTTCTCGGTGTATAATCAAAACCTACAGTATCTCTCAGAGAAACCTTCCTCGAATCTAGTGCCCTTATTTTCTTTACCGAAACATTTCCATTTAAATTTGACAAGAAAATAATATGCAAGAAACTTTAGATTCAAGGTACCTTCCTAAATTTTCCACACAAAAAAAGTCTAGTTTTTGTTTCAGCTAGTTTTCGGTGGCCATTGTGTCCAGGTATAAGGCATAAATCTGCCTTTCTTCATCAAGGCTTAAAAGTGTTACATCTTGAATTAAGCCCAATTTTCGGGATTGCAACAAGACTTTTTTTTGTGTATAGAATTTTTGGATTTGTAATTTACAATATTTTATTTTAATTTACAACTTTTGAATATTACGCTTTTTATTCCTTATATAATTTTAAAGATTTATGCACTAGAACTGATATAATTTTGGGGTTTGGAATGATGCACTTTAGCAGTGGACATGATACGACCATTGTCTCATAGCAGTAAACATGTCTTGTGCATTTATACCTAAAACCCGGAACATAAACTGCCTCAACAGGAATATGTTAACACATGCCCAAGAAAGTTTGAATAGCTGTACGAGTATATGGCCTGCAATTACCTTGGCTACCCTTCGTGTATAAAGGCAATGCCTTCAATTCGGAGACCGTAGAATTGTAACTTCGCCGAATCAATTGCCGTATCTCGATTGGCGGTGGAGCACTTAAGCTGTTTTGCCCAATGACGTTCGTTCAAGAAAGTTCTCTTGCATTCCAAATAATAAATGAATAAAAAGAAACAATTTTTATAAACACCAATAAATTTTGAAATTTTTATGTTTTGAAAGAAAATTTCACTGTTTTGTAACTAATTGAAAGTGTCCCAAGTTTGATGCTTAGAACAATAAAATTTATAGAATTTAATATCTAGGAATTGAATATTGAAAAAGAGTATAGGCAAAAAATGAGTATAGGCACTTTGAAAAATTCTATATCGAACATCGTTTTTTTAAATTGAAAATTTTCAAATATTTTTGGGACACGTAAAATAAGTTAAATAAAATAAAAATATGGTCAATCTCTGTAATATGCAACGCGCAAAATTGAGGTTTTTCTACATTTCGATCCTCTTCGATCTGCTATTTTCACCCTTCCCTTACACCGGATGCAAAACTCGTCCTCCTCCCAGAGCAATATTGCCAACCGCTTCATCGCACCCTAATTACCTGTTCGCCCCTGCCGAACCCCCTTCGTCCTGTCTCGAACTCCACAACTCGCCCCCCTTCCCAAAATGTTATTACCTCCTTGGCCGCATAATAGGGAGGAATGTCATTTTCCACAACCAAGATGAAGCTTCCTGAACTCTAAATACTATACCATCCCCACTGTATTTCGACAAATCAAAGGTCCCTTCGACAATACTCTCCAATCAAAACTTTTCAAACCAAAATTAAAATGTTGGGACATTAAGAGCACTTTTTCCCCTCTCGTGGAGAATTTCAATTATTTGCGCATTAAGGTCCAACTCTCCCTGACCGGAAAATGAAAAACTGATTGATTGGCGCGAAAATCGGCTTTTGGTCGTTAAATACTGAATTTTGTGAGAATTCTGTTTCAATGGGAGGAATTACTGATCAATTGGTCTAATCAAAGTCAATTTCATACGAAATGTAAATTGGCGTGTTAAATTCGTAATCAAAAATAATTAAAGTTAATAATTGCAGTTTACTCTTATGAATTTTGATCATTTTAGAATAAATTATACCCATTGCTCTGAATTTCAACGAGAATTTAGATGAAAGCTTCGTGTCTATTTATTAAGTTTCCCGATAAGCGTTTTAAACGATTTGATCAAATTCAATTATAAAAGTAAAACGGCAAGGCGAGAAACAAAATCTTGTCCATTGATTTTTCCCCGTTTATCGAGAGAAGGCTAGTTAACCCGAGTAACGTCGTTACGCTGGGTAAGTGCCCAATTGGCATCAACGACCACTTTTAAAATTCACTTCAAGTATGCAGCTTGAAATTCTAAAATCATTGGATTTCAATTAGGCATAATCAATTAAAGGGCAGATTAACTTTGTTGCTAGGCTAATGATGCTGGGAAAGGGAATCAATTAACGTGAATTTTCTCTCGAGCGAATTTAGCTAACTTGTTTTAATGCTGTTTGTTTTTCTCCATATTTATTACAGGTTTTCTCATCCTCAGCTGTTTGGATATTTTACTAAAATTTTGCCTTTTAATTATAACATTAATTAATGTTTTATTTTAATGAATTAATGTGCATTTAAAGTTAAAATATTTGCGAGTTGCCAACAATACTAGAAAATGTGAGATAAAATTGAAATATTGTAGAATAGAATTTGCAATATATATATATATATATATATATATATATATAATCAGGATAAAATATAGTATAGGATATAATGTATTTAATATAAAGAGATATTCATTTCTAAATGTGTAAATAATTAAAATATCCCTTTTTAAGTTAGCAGGAGTTTCAAATTAAAATAGCTGAAGAAATTATTCCTACATTTCCCTTTTTCTTCCATTAGTCTATATGATAAATGGTGAAATAAGTTTTAAATCTATGTAATATAAATATTTTAGGTTCAACTAATCCCTAGTGACTAAAGTGCGATATTAAAATATATAAGATCGAATCCATTTCAAATCAGACAGGCAGTGCAAAATATGTTGTTTTTCAAAGGAAATAAGAAGACAGGTATTTTACCGTTTTAAGAAAAAATGCATTTTCACGAAATTATGTGTATTTAAATTTTTAGTTTCTTTTTTTAAACAAACACAACATTTTTCTTTAAACTTTTATCACTTTAGTCTCAATTAAGATATTTGAGTTTTCTTTCCTGATTATGGTGAGGTTTTTTGGCCTATTTCAAAATACACCAGAAAATTTAAAAAGTATTGAAAATTCGCAAAATGACGACGGTTTTTCTGAAAAAATTAAAAGACGATTTTCTCAAAAACCCCACCTTGTTTTTTGCCCAAATTTTTTTGATAAATTTGTATTCGTATGATGAAAAGAATAGATAAGTTTCATGCGGGCTAGACTACTTTTGTAAATAGGAGAATTTTTTTAATGAAATCGTATTTTCGAATTTTTCTTAAAACTGACGGCACATATGAAAAAAATCAACAAAAAAGTTTGATGCTTTAAAAAAGTTCTATGCAAAAGATCTCTTAATCTTTTATGATTTCTTGCATCGTTTGTGAGAAAAATTCGAAAATGTGATTTTGTAAAAACAGAAATTGTCCTGGACTCAAAAATGATTGGGCCAATATAAAACTCGCTGAACAGTTTTCTTATGTAAACATTTTATGTAATTTATTAAACAATTTATGTAAACATAAATTTTTAAAAAATATTTTAATAAAGTTAAAAAGATGGCTTTCAATATAATCGATCTTATTTTTTAAATTAAATTCTGCAAACATAAAATGTCGATTTCATCGAAAAACACATCTTTTTAATTTTATCAAATATTTTTTAAAAATTTATGCTTACAGTAGGAAACTATTCAGCGAGTTTTATGTTGGCCAAACCATTTTTGAGTCCAGGACAATTTATGTTTTTAGAAAATCACATTTTCGAATTTTTCTCACAAACGATGCAAGATATCATAAAACATTAAGAGGACTTTTGCGTAGAACTTTTTTAAAGCATAAAACTTTTTTGTTGGTATTTTTTCGTACGTGCCGTCAGTTGTAAGAAAAATTCGAAATTTTGATTTCTTTTAAAAAAATTCTGCTGTTTACAAAAGTAGTTTAGTCCGCATGAAATTTACCTATTTTCTTCATCACATGAGTATTTTTTTCAAAACGGTAAAATACGTGTCCTCTAATTTCTTTTGAAAAGCAACATATTTCATAGACGACCGATT
Organism: Euceroptres primus; assembly: GCA_037177015.1. Lineage (NCBI taxonomy): Eukaryota > Metazoa > Arthropoda > Insecta > Hymenoptera > Figitidae > Euceroptres > Euceroptres primus. The sequence continues at coordinate 13,809 of JBAGKK010058812.1, forward strand.
CTATGACTTGAAGTTGCACTGCCTGCCTAATTTTAAATGGATTTGGTCATAAGCATTTACATTTTGTAAACGAAATGAGATCACAGAGTGTTATTGTTAAACGAGATATATTTTATATTCATCGTACTAGCATTTCTACAGTAATAAGTTTTATTCCTACATTTCCCTTTTTCTTCCATTAGTCGAATATGATAAATGGGGAAACTTAGATAAGAAGTGCAATAATAAAGTTAAAGATAACGAAGTTTTTCTTAAAGCAAGTATTGCAAGTTAGTCTGTCAAGTGCTATTGAAATATCGTTTTACTCACAGACACTAAACAAATCATTATGTCCCTCATGCAGGGAAGAGATACATCAATTAGGATCAATTAATCATGTAAGATTAAGTAATTATTTAAGAAAATAAATGAACTGAATTTTTCCTGTATTCCTTGTTACATTTTATACAGGAAAATCAGTTCTGAAAAAAATATAATCAAAATATATACCCAAAATTTATAGATCCCACACCTATTTAATACGAATTTCATTTTTTATAAAATTATTTTTTAAACTTGACAAATCATACCTCATATCCAATTTTCGTATTCATATTTCGATCTATATTTATGAGGAACAATACATATATCACAAAACAGACATAAGGTCTGCAGTGTATGTCATATTTGATGCGAAAAGTAATTGCACTGCTAGAGAAAAAGTGTTGAAGTCTTGGGCAAGGAAAGGTCTGGTTGGAGAAAAGAGTGAAAGAGGGTGAAAGCAGAGGCTCAACCACCTTCAGATGGGTGTAAAAAATGGGTTGCAAAGAAGGGTCGTTAGCCTAAGACTGAAAGAGTTTTGCAGATCTCTATATATTTGAGCAGACACTAATAACTTCGTTTCATTTTGTACCTTTCAAATTATTATTATTTTATTTCTTTTCAATTATGGGACGCTTTATTGTTCGGACTCTTCAGTGTTCGAACATTTTAATTTTCAGACATTTAATTTAATTTCGGATCAAAATTATTATTATTCTACAGTTCTGAACTTTAAAATTCGAGAAAATTTTTCTCTTCTCAGAACAGTTGAACCTATTCAAGAAGCAAAAAAAGGAAAAAAAAGCAATACATAGGCCTTTTTACAGACCAGTGGAGGCGAATTCTCTCCTGTCACATCCATCACCTTGGGTTTCGCAAGTCGCGTGCACCCTACATGGGTCTCCATGGAAACGGCAAGGAAGCTACTCAGACCCAGGGAGTAGCCTCTCTCTATTTCCTTTCCTCTTTCCTCTTTATCTGTTCTCCCTTTCTCTCTTCATTTTCAAGGATATCTCGATACCTATATACAAGGATAGCTCCAGCATCCTTCTAGGATCTACACGAGGACCCCCCACTAGAAGGGCTTTGCTACATACACAAAGAAGGAAAAACTGAAAGCTCTCGAGGAATTCAAGAATTTTTCGAAGCGAGATCGACCTCTTGTAATTACGTGAACAAACATGCTAGGAGTGTTCGTTAATTTCGAAAAGAAGGGCGCTTAAATGAGTTTATGTTCCTTCATGTCCTGATTAAGTAACTTTAACGAGCTTCTAGAACAATTTAGGAAGCTCACCTGTGGCTAAAATAATCGCTTTAATTAGCGGTTGTGTTGTTGAAAGGATTTATACATAAATTGCCTCGTTTTCATATGAAAAAATGTTGAAAACATATGAAATGTGAATGATTTTCAGATATGAGTTAATTATACAATATTCTCATTAAATAAATATCTGTAGAATGAAAGTTGATTCGAGGATGATTCACCTTTAGATTAAAACACTTTGGCGAATATTTGAGGTCAGCTTTTCGCCAGTGCAGACACCCTTTATGGTGCATAATTCTCTTCAATCACGAATATTCCCGGCAAAACCTCCTCCGGATATTACACCATCAAATCCCTCTATTACCCTCTATTAGTCACACTACAGCATTGTAGCGGCGCCGTCGGTTTATTGATGTATGAAAAGGAAAACAACAATGAATGCATATTTCGATATTCGCGAGCAATGTTGTTCTACACATTACTTTCTCGAGTACTTCATAAATAATGAATAAAACACGTCAGACAATGAAAAATTAAATATAGGGGGAAGTTGCCTAAGACGAAACCCCTTCCATATTTTCCGAAAATTTTCGATGTTAAGGAACTTCAGAAGCAAAAGCGATTATTGACATCATAGTTTGATGTTTGCTTTACAAAGTTCATACGCTTAAAAGTTCACAAAATGTTTAAAAGGCAATGAACCTCGATGTTGAAAAAAATATGTATTTGTCCCGTCTTAGGCAACCCGGTATCCTAAGACGGGCCCCTTTTTAAAATCAAAAAAGCTATGTAATTAAACACTAGATATTGATAAATTTTATTCGTAGCGTACTGTTTAAACATATTCTTTACATTTATGACATATTAGTTATGCAAAATACATTATAAAACGTAAAATAAGCATTAAATAAGGTCTAACAGAAAATAAGTGTAAACAAAGTTCAAGGACTAAATATTTATGAAAAGTTGTAAAATTTAAAATATTATTCATCTTAGATCAAGAATTTACTGATATAAATCGAAAAAGAGACATGTTTTTGAAAATTTCTTATTCATGATGTAAAAGCAATAAAGAGGTTAGGTTTGGGTAAAGTTACAATTTATTGATAGGTAAAGCAGATTTCGCTTTCACCTACATTTTTCTAGCCTATACGGGGCTCGTCTTAGGAATTTCACATGATCACAATTTTTAAAATATTTTTCTTAAACAGCATAAATATTAATAAAACGTAAGTACCAATTGCAAGATTAACAAAATTATCTACCAAAAAAAAAAATAAATAACTCACTCCTTCAAATCATCAGAAGTTATTAAATCACTACTTCTAAAACAGGTAAAAGTTCGTTCTCTAACGTACAAAAATAATTTTTCCTTTCTGTTTTTGTTAATTTACTTCCAGTGCAGAAAAAAAACTCTTTCAAAATAACTAGAATTCTACTGAGCACGTATTCGCATGCTTAAGTGATGACTATAATGTTTTCGTACAAAAATATTAAGGGTGGCCCGTCTTAGGAGGGGGCTCGTCTCAGGCAACTTTCCCCTACCTCAAAGAAAACAGTTAAAACTGTAACAAAAATGTAAATTGTAAAGAGTACACTCAGAAGAAACAGGGTGACCGTTTTCACCGACGAAAAAAATTCCCAGTCATTTCCCGGTCGTCGAAAATTTTTTCCCGGTCATTAAATAATAGTTTCCAATGAATAACAGTTAATGCTATGGGTTTTAAAAGTTTTAAAATGTTTTCACTTATCCAATAAGAGGTCGAAACTAAGGAAAAATGTTTTTATTTAATATTCTGAACATGCAAATATGAATTTCTTTTTAATTTAACATTAAAATAGTTTACATATATTATTGAAGAAGTACAAATGGAGGTTTTTCAACTAAGCCCTTATATGTTTCTAAAAGTAACATTAATATAAATATTTTAAGTTCAACTAATCCCTAGTGACTAAAGTGCGATATTAAAATATATAAAACCGAATCCATTTCAAATCAGACAGGCAGTGCAACTTCAAGTCACAGAATCGATTGTCTATGAAATTTGTTGTTTTTCAAAGGAAATAAGAAGACACGTATTTTACCGTTTTAAGAAAAATGCTTTTTCCAGAAATTATGTGTACTTAAATTTTAAATTTATTTTTTTAAACAAACACAACATTTTTTATAACTTTAGTCTCAATTAAGATTTTTGAGTTTTCTTTCCTGTTTATAGTGAGATTAATTGCCCTCTTTCAAAATCCATCAGAAAATTAAAAAAATATTGAAAATTCTCAAAATGGCGATGGTTTTTCTGAAAAAATTAAAAGACGATTTTCTCAAAAACCTCACCTTGTTTTTTGCCCAATTTTTGTTGATAAATTTGTACTCATATGATAAAGAGAATAGATAAGTTTCATGCGAACTAGACTACTTTTGTAAATAGGGGAATTTTTTTTAATGAAATCGAATTTTCGAATTTTTCTTACAACTGACGGCACATACGAAAAAATATCAACAAAATAGTTTGATGCTTTAAAAAAGTTTCACGCAAAAGATCTCCTAATCTTTTATTATATCTTGCATTGTTTGTGAGAAAAATTCGAAAATGTGATTTTGTAAAAACAGAAATTGTTCTGGACTCAAAAATGATTAGGCCAATATAAAACTGGCTGGATGGTTTCCTTATGTAAGCATAAATTTTTACAAAATATTTGAAAAAAATTAAAAAGATGGGTCTTTCAATATAATCGATCTTATTTTTTAAATTAAATTCTGCAAACATAAAATATCGATTTTATCGAAAAAACCATCTTTTTAATTTTATCAACTATTTTTTGAAAATTTATGTTTACAGCAGGAAACCATCCAGCGAGTTTTATGTTGGCTAAACCATTTTTGAGTTCAGGAAAATTTATGTTTTTAGAAAATCACATCATAAGCATTTACATTTTGTAAACGAAATGAGACCATAGAGTGTTATTGTTAAACGAGATATATTTTACATTTATCGTACTAAAATTTCTACAATAATAAGTTTTATTTAGTTACTCAGTTTTTTAATCTCTTGATCAATGACTTGTACTTTTTCGTGCATTTTCTAAAAAAATTTTAAAAACTCCCTGTCAAAAAAATCCCGGTTATTTCCCGGTTTTCCCGGTCCAACGGCCACCCTAAGAAATGTTGTTTGATTCAACCAAAATTTGGTTAAATCAACGAAATAAATGCACTGTTATATGGTCAAGCAAAGTTTTGGTTGAATCAAACAAAGTTTTAGTTGATTAAATCAAAAATTTTGTTCACTCAACCCAATTTTTTGGTCGATTAAAAAACTTATCAAACGTTTATTCAAACCAAATAAATATTTATTTGAATCAACCAAAATTTGCTTAAAAGAACCAAATATTTGTGTCTATTCAAAGAAACTGTCGATTTGATTCAAATGAAAATTTTTTCCGAGTGTTTATGGGATAAGGATTCTTAAGAAGGAGCAAAAAGGTATTTTTTCTTTAAAAGGTTTTTCGGTATGTTAGGCACTGCAGAATCGAAACGAATGATAGGTATACATATACATGTTAGAGACACTACATTGTGAGCTTTCAGTGATAAAATCACCCTTCTCATTTTCCTTCGTCAGTCTTTCTTTCCTAGCCTCCTATAAGGGTACGAGCTGCGATTGAAGGAAAGGGTCTCCGAGATGGGGTGGAAACCCCTTGGATCGTATGTTAAAGGACCTGCACACAGCAGGTACTTTTAACCCTCCTGGTAATAGAGAATCCACGTGTATACTTGCAAACTCATGCCACATGTATTTGAAGTCACACAGAGGCGATTCTCCAATTAGGGGGTTACATTTTTCAAATGCAATTGTCACGTTTCGATCAATGATGAACTCACAAGTCATGTTTATTACTCTACTTTTCCTGTTGAAAACAGAATTGAAACAATCTAAAACAACATTGCTTTCAATTGTATTGATATTTTCTAACATGTTTTCAACAAAAAAAAAAGAGATAAAGAAACACACAATGCATGAATTCAACATTTAACCGAAATTGAAAATTTTAACATGCTCATGAATATGGATGCATTGAAAACGTGAATAGAAAAGCGCTACTTTATTCCTCGAGACGAAACGAGGGGTTTAAAGTGCTAACGTAAAAGATTGAATGCAATGCCGATATACGACCGTATTAGCGTGAACTGCTGTTGAATGAGCTGCGTATAAAGTATATAAAGCTGTCTTTGAAGCTGACGATATGACAGAAATATTAAGGAATCTGTGCTGCAGAACCAGTGAAAAGCCAACGCTTAAAAAAAATTTCTATACCCTTCTCTTGAATCTCGAACTTTTCAAAATTATGAAAGCAATCTGTTTTTCGAAGTATTATGCCTCATTTATTAAAAACAGAAGTATGTTTCTCTACAAGTGGATATTTAAATATCTTTGAATGTTTGCACTTTTTTCATAAGTTCTGCTATATTTTTGTACAACTTTTAGTAGCAATATAATTTCGTAATGTTTCTGTTTAAACAGGTATTTCATAAAAATATTTAGTGTAAGAATAAAAGACGAATTTAATATAAAAATTGAGTTTATTTTCAAGTTCTAGAGTTTGACTGAAAATCAGGTTCTTTAACCTGATTTGTGCCGCCAAACGTAATTGACCCTAGCAACTCGTACTTTCACGACAACCCTGTAGGACTTTTTAGAAGTGTAAGCGCGTGAGTGGAGAGTTGCAAGGAACTCTCGAGTTGCATACAATGTTGGTTGCTACGTCACTCTCTAACTCTCGTCCCGTCCCTTGAACTCTTCAGTCCGTTGCCTTGCCTCTTGTTACATGGTTACCTGCCCTCCCTTTTTCTCTTTAAGGCTTCGTTTAGGATGGGGTTACTCGTTAAGATTATTTTCGAGCACTGTGCTCTAGAAAATTCTTCATGACGCCGGTTTCGTGCAATGCGAGGTCTCAAAGAAAGTGCGGAAAAGTCAAGTTGCACCTAAAACTCAGCCATAGTAGAAAACTAGGCAAAATTACCTTCAAAATTCCACTTTGAAGAAGAGAGACCCTTACAAAATTAGAATTTCTGATATAGGTAAAGAAGAAGACTAAAATAGTTTTAAAGTATCCTATAAATGGCTAATTTGGCATCATAAATTGATTTTTTTACCCTCATCATTAAACAGATGAAATGTAATTGAGAAAATAATATATAGCACATGCCAGAGCCTTCTAATTAGGAGATTAATTAAACGCAATTAAATGGCGCTGTCTCTGTCGACGATTTAACTTCCCTGTCAAGGATTTCATTCCGCTTCGCTCTCGAGTATCGTCAACGAATGATACAGGACGTCGCCAAGAACGAGAAAGGGTGTAACGTTAATTTTACTTTAGAAAAAAAATTACAAGCTGCTTTATTGTTAAGAAAAATAAAAGTTAGGTACATTATTCTTGACGTGTAAAAAAGTATTTTCCTTGTTATTCCTAAATAATTTAATTTTACTAAAGACCAAATGAATATCATTGATATTGGATTAAAATTATGATTTGTAAAGATTGAAGTCTTCCTCAATCTTTACAAATCATAATTTTGAAAGCACCTCTTTCAAAATTAGTCCGAACGTTTTATTACTCGAACATTTTAGATTTAAATTAAGTTTCCAAACAAATTTAGTTTCAAAATGGGACTTAATTAGTGGAAAATGGTAAAAGCCTTTTACTTTTTACGACGTTGGGCTTTAGGCGGAAAGGCTGCGATAGACTTTGCTAGATGTCCTTAAGTTACATGAAAATGCTTAAGTGCGCTCGTCGCGACGTTGATAGTCGCGGCTAGAAGGCGTCTTTAAATTCAGATAATACGAAGAAGAAGAAGAAGAAGAAAAAGAAGTGAAGAAGGTGGAAGAAGGCCGTGGCTTTTCTCCCAGGTTGGAATTCAGCCAAAATCCATGCTGAATGGTCTTGGAAAAACCTACTCTCCGATTCCCGCAGGATCATGTTAAAGTGACGCTTAAAAGCGTCGGACTCACCATACGGAAATGCATGTTCACTTAAGCACTGTATAATATGTTACAAGCCGTAAAATTTAACATCTGCCATTCGCTAAATAGTAAATACTTGACTAGTCGGATTCCATTCAAAATTGCTCCACAGACAGGATTCCTATTTGAAAATCATTTCTCTATGCTGGTAATATTGAAAGAGAGCTTCGTTGGTATTAATTCCAATGAAATGATTCCATTTTCATATACGATTATCCTTGAGAGATTATTAGTCTACTTTGTTCTTTCAATTATGGAAAATGAGGATTTCATTAGCTGTGGGAATGATATTACGTGTAAATGGGTTGTGGAAATGAAAATTTCGTTCTGAATGGAAATGAAAATGAAGACGAATGCTGAACTTTCATTTACGAAAATAATTATTTCTGTTACCGATTTGAAAATATTTACAAACAAAATTCTATACACTTTAAAATTTACGTGGAATACATAATTTTTCCTGGCAGATATTTAATTCATTTGTCGGATATTCATGCGAATAAAAAAAGTGATATTGATGAGCAATGTGCTCGACGTACCTAATTATGCAATATCGAAGAGAGAATCAGAGGAAACAGTTTTTCCTGTCGTATTTATTTTCCGATTCTATTTGACAGACGTCTGGCCACATGCATGCCACGAACTACGAGCGAAAACCTGTACAGAGCGTCAAAGTACATAAACCGTATGCAAAATAAATTACACCAAAATAACTGAGCCCTATGGTTCATTGAACTCTAAATTCTAAGTATTTCCTTATACTCTTCAATTTTTATGTTGATTCTGAAGAAGGGATTCTGAAGATATATGTAAAATTATAAACCTAAAAACCACATTCTAAATGTAAAATTGGACGAAATGAATCATTAGTAAATTATTCAACATTTAAACTGGATCGTAACATTATCAATTTGAATTTAAGTGACCTTAAAAATATGTATATTATATAGAAAGAGCATAAGCTACTTAGCAAAAACTGCACATCTAATTTCAAGGCAAATAACTTTTATCATAATCATCTGGGTTCATAAAGAGAACATATCTCTGAAACTCCAACTGCAATATGATTCAATGTAAACTGAGAATTCACCCATTTCACTCCACAGACACAAGTACATGCATAAAGTCCCTTTATGGTTTATGGCTCTCTCTTAATGACCTGACAGACCTCTCTGAGAAAGTCGGATAGCAAATTTGCCAGTGTCGCTCTCACTGTTCAGAAATATGCACCGCAATAAAACAGTTCACATTAAAACTTGCTTATGCTCGCGAAAGGTAAACAACAAAATGCAGAAATACTTTTGATAGTGCAATACAACTATAGATCTTAAGCAGATGATGTTCTTTCTCATTATTCACATTTCCATGAAGAAAATTCTTTGAAAATAAAGTCACGTTTTTCAAATGTTGCTTTCTTATTATGATGTTTTTTTATTATTCGCATTTTTATTTAAAATATGGTTTTATTATATTGTGAAATTCTATATGCAAAATTTTTTTGAAAAACATGCTGTCAATGAAATTTTAAACTTCCCACATGATGATCGTTAAAATCAAACAAAACAAAGATTCAAATATTGGAAAAGGGGTAAACAAAAACTCAAAGTCGAAAATTTAGGCCACTTATTCTATAGAGTTCCTACTTTCTCTGCTTCTCTATATTGTCCTTTTAGCAGTAAAACTTGAAGATGTCGGCAAATGGAATGTTTGCGAATCTTTTCGAATCCACACAGACAACTTATAAGGTTAATGCCATATATTTCCCTTGGAATCTTTTCGACGATCTCGTCGCAGCAATTTAACCAGAAAGGGAGTTTCAGGATCCTCAGTTCTCTCTTCCTCTCAACAATATTTGTTTTCGAAAGTTCTCAGACTAGAGAATTTTCTGCAGATTCAACAATCAAGGAAACACATTTCTTGTCTACAAACAACATTTAGCATTGTTTAAAATTCTTCTTGAAAGCTTTTAGACTCTTCAGTGGATTTAATTTACGATTAAGATAAAAAATGTGTTCCTTAGACTTGAATTTAATCGAATAGGATATTTAAACTTTAGATTTTAGATTATAGAGTAACCCATTTTCTAGTATAGGATATTTTGAGATGCTACATTATAGAATAGATCGAAGGTGTCTGCTTTTATCGATTTCTATTTCTAGGTGTTTCATCGTAATTCGATTTGACAGTAGAAGAACAAGTACATCTTAAATCGATACTCGTATTCAGAGAGAGAGAAGAAACAATAAAACAAGAAGTGAGACAAAGTGGGCTAAAAACGAAGTTTCAAATGTAGACTACTCATAGTTGTCAATCTCTAGTAGTGAGTGCTGGCAGACATAGCCATTACCTACTCTCAGCTTGAGTATCGAGTACCTGTCACTTCCTATACGAATCCAATTTTTATGTTTTAGGTCAGAGGCGGTAGAGCATGTTTTATTGGACGAATTTAGACAATGGATGCCCGAAAAATTCACGTTTTTCATCCACCGCATTCAGACTTCTGATACTAATCCTTTCCATCCTAGAGAAACTTTATAAAAACTGACAACTATTATTAGAGTTTGATGAAAAGAAAACTTTGAGAGGAAAATTTTTTATTGATGAAATGAACAACTTTTCGTAAAAGTTTTCAGCTCTTGAATAACAGAATAATAAGACTTATTGCTTCTGACGATAAAGTCGCCTCTTTCCTAATAGAATATTCGGACGTACAAAAGATTTCAAAAAATATACAGGTTCTAAAAGAGACGTGAAATATTTAGGCCTTGGGGGATGTGCATTGGGCTTGAAAGCAGATGCAAGCTCTTAAAAAAGTGAGATCATATTTCGTCTTTGTGGAAAGTGGTGATTAATATTCAGAGTGTGATTCCGGAATTTCAAAATTAATAATGCGAAAGGCAATAAAAGCAGAAGACTGCGAGACTCGAGGTGGTGCAGGTGCAAGGTGGTGGTGGTTAAATGTAGGTGGTGCAACGAGAGAAAGATCAATGAACAGTTCAATAACCTTAAATCCACTTGACGTTCAACTGGCTGCTTCGCTTCAGCAACCAAAATAGATATTCATTTTCGAAGACCGCTATTTTACCAACCAGACACAAATCCAATACCCGTGAATTTAGGTTCGGCGCCAAAGTCAAAGACCTCTCGCTTTGACTTCCGGTAACACTGAGCTTCGGGATATTGCAAATTGGAAACATGCACTGACAAGGAAACTATATTTCTACCACCAAGGGTCCTTTCCACAAGATATGTATAAAATTACATATCTTGTACCGTATGTTGATTAAATTACCAAAACATTAATATGGGTCATGCATAACTTTCATTAATTAGTTCGCAGATTATTATAATTATTATTAATTATTAAATTGATGATTTTTAGAAATACATAGGGTAAGAGCACCAATTCTTGGCACCCCCCCCCCCAATTGTTGGCACCTCTCTTTAATTTATTAGATAATACGACTATTTAGCTTGTTTTGCAAATTTTAATTCTGCCATCATTTTTACGCATAATGCATATATTAGTTATCCGTTGCAATCAAATATTGAATCAAAATTAAATAAATTTACTTCAGTTTTTGGCATGCCAAAGGGCTAAGGTGCAAAGAATTGGTTCTCTTACCCTATCATCAAAAATCTTCGCTTCAATAAAAATCTCTTTAAAAAAGTAATAAACAATAATCAAAAACAACCTTGAAAAACAAAAGTGAGAAGTATATTAAATTGATAAGAACTCTCTAAATCTGAATTAGTCAAATTTTATTAATTCATCAATGACGAAATTCTAGCTATGACAATTAGTAGAATTCAACTGACCATTAGTGTAAAACTACTAAAATTTCAGTACATTTCTACTGAAATTTTAGTAATTTTTCATTAATTGTCAGTAGAATTCTACTAATTGCCATAGCTATAGTGCAGTCACTGATGAATTAGTAAAATTTGACTAATACAGATTTAGAGAGAAGGATGATGTAAAACTCCCATTAGGTTGGTCCAAAAAAAATTATTTTTGAGTTTCAATGTGCCCAATGGCCTAACTCATGTTCCTTTTTCGATAAAAAAAATATTTTAAAAAAGAAAATTAAAATCTATTAATATTTTACAGGTTGCGCAAGCCATATTATTTGTCTTTTTAAATAGAAATTGATGTTTTATTCCTTTATAATGGATGAAATAGCATTTTACATGCTCAAACATTATTAGAGAGCAGTTATTTTGTATTATATTATTATTTTTATTATTATTTTGAAGAAAAATATTAAATTGGTTAAAGAGATTTAATGTCTTTTTCTGATTAACTTACCTTTTTCATTAACGATTCGATATTCCTTTCTATTAGACAATTGAAAGCAGTTATAAATGCATATGTAATTTCACATATAATATCTATCACAGAAAAAACGACGGATAAAATTTACCTCGATGTGGCAGGTAAAAATTACCCGCAACAAAAGTTAACTTCACAGGATAAATTTCACCCAAATATCAGTTAAATTTTCTTTTTTTTTGCATGACAACACATGTATTTTGAAAGTTGTAAGTTGTCTGAATAAAAACTTATTCCTCTAAAAAATTTCCTGCAACAAATTTTATCTGTAGTTTTTTCCGTTGCAATATGCTAAATATAAGTTTGCATTTTCTGATACATTTTTAAAATAAAATAAAATCAGTTGACAAATATAATACAAATTAACTAATTAATTCATTTCAATTTAATTTTAGAAATTTTTTTCCTTAAAGTCGTTGCGCAACCTCTGAATATTATCCGATTAAATTTTCCTTTTGCCTATTTTTATGATAAAAGGAACCATTCAGGCTATTGTGCGATTTGATTCTGAAAAATTATTATTTTACTGTATAAAATGGGCCACCCTAACTTCCATATATGTAAATGTATGATGTTTGCTATTTCTATTCAAGTAAAAAATTATTTACAAACATTTTTACGGTGCTTCAATGAAAGGCGGTGCCTTCCGAATGTCTATAGTCAGCGACGATAAAACGGCCACGTTCAAAGTTTTAGAGGGAGGGTTTTATTAATCCCCCATTCGGCAATATTCGCAGAAGGATCTCTTTATTCAAATATGGCGACGTCGAGTGCCAAGGAATAAGGATATGGGAAAAGAAGGCAAAGTATCGATTCAGATTCCCTTGCTTGAATGATAATAGGCATGCAAATTCGCACTTAATAACTGAAAACCGATTGATCGTTTCCTTTCTGTTCAAATCTTTGCGAAATGGAATAGCTTCGGTGTTTAAAAATATTATCCCCCTTTCGATTCAATCATTGGCAGAAGAAACGCAATTCTATTTGACCTTTTATGCTAGCTTTTAATATTCTTTATGCTTATTATCAATGATTCTCGGCAATGAAAGCTTTCTCATTCTCATTAGAAAATCATAGCTTTACGTTAATTTATCCTTACAAAAGAAAAACCTTTCTTTTACTAAAATAATTTTCAACTCTGTTTAGCAACCATACTTTTTTACCTACTAAAGAAAAATGGAGTTTCTTTGTGAATAAGCTTCGATAAAGTGGCAAATATTTTATATTTCTATAGAAGAGAATGTAGCCTTTGATTCGAAGAATCGTATATGTATATAACGTTGTATTTTCTTTGTAGACAGTTTTAAAGTTTGAAGTAAAGCAAACATCAAAGGAAATAATATCCATATTGTTAGAAAAATCTGAAGATTTGAACCTTCAAATGAACGAACTTTTTTTCTTAACTCAAATTTATCTTGAAATATCGTTCAATCTACAAAATAAAGAGAAATATCATGAGCTTCGCTTTATTATTACATTAGTTTCAATATTAATAAACCAATATTTTAGAACAAATTTCAGTTTAAAATGAAATCAAATAAAAATTTCGTTCATTTGAAGGTTCAGAACCTGAAACACATGAAAAATCTGTATTAAGCTTTATATACGGTATATGAAGCAAATATGTAGTACGGACATTGAAATCTAATACACACACGGATATTAAATTTAATGCAAAAGTATCTTAACCCCAATACAAAATGTATCAGTTTTAATATAAATGTGTAGTAAGTTTAATGACATTGTAAATTAATCGTCAGCTAAGATACAGTATATTAAAATTAAGATACATATACATTAATCTTAAAAATTATGTGTATAATAATTTGAAGATTATTTCTAACAGTACAGTAAATATGTCGACTACTCTTTATTTCTTCTCAATTTGTTCTTGAAAGTCGAAAGCTGCTGAGAAGCAAGAGAAGACGAGAATGTTAAAGAAACGACAGCTCAAGCCAAATGCCATTTAGATCCTTACTTCATTTATAATTCCCGAGAATTGAGTTCGTGGTTTTTCAACTTGCAGAAAACGATCTATGCATAAGAAATGCTTTCTGCAAGTACAATTTCTCTTCAGGATTCAAAATGTGTATTGGTGAGCTTTAAAATTATATTAAAACCATTCCCTTCCCTAATAATTATTTCATAAATAATCTTTATTAATAAACTTTTTATCAATAAATTTACTCTAATTGAAATGTAATTACTTAGGAGGTTTTCTGAGTCTGCAAATATACCTAAAATAGTGAATTTATACATTTTTGGAAATGTACCAAAGAA
>JBAGKK010058921.1:0-51950 GCA_037177015.1 Euceroptres primus
TCTGCGTAAAGAACGACGAATATTCCGCGAGCCCGGAAGCGCGCTCAAACTAGCGAGCGAGGCGACCTTCGCGAGCTGTAAGGACCTCATGCGCAGCGCGAGGTTAAACGATAACGGAGCGCGTAGCGCGACGATTAATAATATCGGAGCGCGGAGCGAGGCAGATTTTTTGAATTCAACTTGTATTCTTGTTTTTAATGATTTGAATTCTTTTGAATTCACCTTTGAATTCATCTTTAATTCTCTGAATTCAATTTGTATTCTTTGAATTCTTTAGAATTAATTTTGAATTTTTTAAATTTAACTTGGATTCTTATTATGAATTCTTTAGAATTAATATAGAATTTTTTAAACTTAACTTGGACTCTTATTATGAATGCTTTTAATCCTTTTGAATTCACCTTGAATTCTTTGAATGCTTTAAGTTCACATTAAATTCTTTGAATTCTTTGACTTCATGTTGAATTAGTTGTATTGACCTTGATTTTTTGAATTCTGTCACCTTAGATTCTTTAAATTCTTTGAGCTCTTTTAAATTGATTTTATATTTTTTGAATTATTATTTTGAATTTACCTTGTATTCTTATTTTTAATGATTTTAATTCTTTTGAATTCACTTTAAATTCTTTAAATTCACCTTGAATTCTTTGAATTCATCTTGCATTCTTTGAATTCTTTTAAATTCATTTTGCATTTTTTGAATTATTTTTTTAAGTCACCTTGTATTCTTATGTTGAATGCTCTGAATTCTTTTTAATTCACCTTAAATTCTTTGAATTTTTTAAATTGTTTGAATTCTTTGAATTTTTTTAATGCTGGAATATTTTTAATTTTTTTAATTTTTGTAATTCTTTAAATTCGTTGAATTCTTTGAATCTATGGATTATTTGAATCTTTGAATTCTTCGAATTCTTCGGATTCTTTGAATTCTTCAATTCAGGTCTACATCAAAATTGCTAATGGTTGGCCCCTCGGAATTATTTGAATTACTTTAAATTCTTCGGATCTTTGAATTCTTTAAATTCTTTGAGTTCTTGAATTCAGGTTACATCAAAATTGTTAGTGTTTGACCTCTCGGAATTATTTGAATTATTTTGAATTCGTCGGAATTCTTTTAAATTCTTTGAATTATTTTGTATTATTTTGAATTATTTTAAACTCTTCGAATTATTTTGAGTTCTTCGGAATCCTGTTGAATTCTCTTTATATTTTTTGAATTCGCCTTGAATTGTTTTGAATGCACCTTGAATTCTTTTAAATTCTTTTGAATTCTTTTAAATTCTTTTGAATTCTTTCGAATTCTGTTGATTTACTTCGAATTCTTTGAAAGCTCTTGAATTCTTTGAAATCTTTCGAATTCTTTTGTATCCTTTGAATTTTTTTGAATTCACCTTCAATTTTTTATATTCCTATTGTGATCTTTGAATTATTCTTTTGAATTCACTTTGAATTCATTGAATTCATGTACTATTCATTTTATTATTTTGAATTATTTCGAATTCTTTGAAATCTTTTGAACTCTTTGAATTCTTGAATTCAGGTCTACATCAAAACTGCTAGTGATTGACCCCTCAGAATTATTTGAATTATTTTGAGTTCGTCGGAATTCTTTTAAATTCTTTGAAAATTTTTGTATTATTTTGAATTATTTTAAACTCTTCGAATTATTTTGAGTTCTTCGAAATTCTATTGAATTTTCCTTATATTCTCTGAATTCATCTTGAATTTTTTAAATTATTATTTTGAATTCACCTTAAATTAATTGAATCCACCTTGCATTGTTTTAAATGCCTCTTGAATTCTTTTAAATTCTTTCGAATTCTGTTGAATTACTTCGAATTCTTTGAAATATTTTGAATTTTTTTGAATTCTTTGAATTTTTTTGAATTCATATTGTGATCTTTGAATTATTCTCTTGAATTTACTTTGAATTCATTGAATTCATGTACTGTTGATTGAATTCTTTTGAATTATTTCGAATTCTTTGAAATCTTTTGAACTCTTTGAATTCTTGAATTCAGGTCTACATCAAAATTTCTAGTGGTTGATCGTTTGGAATTATTTGAGTTATTTTGAATTCTCGGAATTCTTTTAAATTCTTTGAATTATTTGGAATTATTTTAAACTCTTCGAATTATTTTGGATACTTTAGAATTCTGTTGAATTCTCCTTATATTCTTTGAATTCTTTTGAATCCATCTTGTATTCTTTGAATTATTCTTTTGAATTCACCTTAAATTCAGTAAACTCGCCTTGAATTGTTTTGAATACATCTTGAATTCTTTTAAATTCTTTTGAATTCTTTCGTATTCTGTCGAATTATTTCAAATTCTTTAAAAGCTTTCGAATTCTTTAAAATCTTTCGAATTCTTTAAAATCTTTCGAATTCTTTTGAATTCTTTGAATCTTTTGAATCACCTTCAATTTTTTGTATTTACATTGTGATCTTTGAATTATTCTTTTGAATTCACCTTGAATCCATTGAATTCGCGTTCAATTCTTTTGAAATCTTGCGGATTCTTTGAAATCTCTTGAATTCCTGAATTCTTAGGAATTTTTGGAAATCTTTTGAATTCTTTGAATTCTTGAATTCAGGTGTACATCAAAATTGTTAGTGGTTACAACCTCTCTTAAAAAAATATTATTAGAATTTAAAATATAACAATTTTTTTAAACAGTTGTGGAGTATGCAGATGCAAAAAAAAGAACCTTGATCAATTGCCTCGTATGGGGAATATTTTTTTCTATTGGAATTTGGACAGTAGCTTGGCTTCGATATTTTATTAGTGATTGGAGACTTTTTGCATATACAAACTCATTACCATTTTTATTCTGCTTTTTTGTTGCTATTATGTTCCCAGAAAGCAGTCGGTAAATATATTATTGAACATTTTATTTAAATTATTACTTTTTAAAATAACAAGAAATAAAAATTCGGGTAAAAGTTAAACAATTTTCCTTATTGCCTAGCTGGTACATGTCGAAAGGAATGTCTGATAAAATTATAAATAAACTTCGAAGAATAGCGGTGATGAATGGGAAAAAACCTGATTCCTGGATATATACTGAATTCATCGTAAGTTGAATAAAAAACATTAAGGAAAACATCTTAAAAATTTTTTAAAAATATTAAACGATTCAAAATCTATTTAATTAAAAGAAACAACTTATAAGTGTGCTTATATTTTTCAGGAAAGTATAATGAAAAATAAAAACATCGAAAGTGCAACTTTATTTGACCTAATAAAAATGCCTCAGCTAACCAGAAAGACAATAATTTTGGCTGTTGTTTTGTAAGTTAATCCAAATTATAATAATTAAAATAATTATAATAATTACTATTTTAATTGTTTGCATTTTTAGTGCATTAACTACATTAATAATGGATACGCATGTATATTTTTTGAACCGATATGAATTGTCTCCATTCATGAGTTTTACTTGGTCTGGCGTTGAACTTATTCCTGCATCGTTATTTTTTTTTGTAACTGTGGATCGTTGGGGCTACAGATTTTGTGGCTTTCTAGGATTATTTCTAGTCATGGTCTTCTGTTATGCAATTGTCCTTTTTGAATCAGGTATATAATATAGAACTTTATTTTGTTAAAACATATATTTTCTATTGGATTTTTTCTTCAAGTTTTTATATCTCAAGTTTTTGTAAAATATATTAATTAATATTTCTAATTTATTCGGCAGAAACTGGCAAATTTGTGGCAGGATCTTTAGCTCGAATAAGTATAACTTTTGTGTTGATTCCACTTTGTCAATATGTGCCAGCATTTTTTCCAACTACTGTAAGAACTCAGGGTGCTGCTTTAATCCACTTTTTGAGTGTATTAATGCACTTTATAGCACCTCACACCATCCTTTTGGTAAATATTATTAAATTGCAAAAAAAAAGTGTAAAAATATTCAACACAATATTCGTTTCTTTTTTAGGCCAATATTTGGAGAGAATTGCCGATGTTAATAATGGGAACTTTAGCTTTACTAAATGCAATCTTGATACTTTTCCTACCAGAAATTTCAGGAAAAAATTTACCTCAAACCCTTCAGGATGGGGAGAATTTAGCGAAGACCAAAAATTCTGGTATCTTCTTATTTTGCAAAGAACTGAAAATTATAAAATAAAAAATTCACAAGAAAAGTGAATTAAATTATCTGGATACAAATTTTTTTAAAATTAAGCACCATTGTCTTTTTTTTGGGCGACTGAGAATTATTCCGTTTAGAAAATTTATTTTGTGAGCAGTAAATTATTTTTAAGTCGAGATTATTTTTAAGAATGTTTTTCTATGGTTCGATTGTTATCTTGATGAAATTCGACGTTGATAAACGAAATGTTGATTTGTTATCTAATTTTGACCAAACATCCGACAATCTATCACTCATTTATTGTCTATCTTGTGGTCAACATCACGAACAAATTTCTTCAGTGTATTATTTTGCTTAAAAAAATATTTCCAAAAATTAGTTGTGAGTATTGAATTTCCTTTATACTTTGTGTGACTTGTGGAAAATCTGAATGTTTTTCTTATTGTTAGTTTGCGTCAATTCAATTTCCATTGAATTTTGTCCTATTTTGAATATCTTCTCTTTTTTCTACGTCACTGAAAACAGGCTTATAAAAGGAAAATTGGAAAAAAACAGATAAGTAACTTCACACTGCTGGTTTACTATTTTTGAAACCAGTTTTAGACCTATTAATCTTAGAAAATATAACTACATATGTATCCTTTTTTTTTTCTTACGTAATGTGTGCATGGTTTTCTATTGAGTATTTATGTTCAAGTGAAGGGAAACTTAAAACACTTCTTGCAAGATAGGTAAGAAGAATCTGATTGTGTTTCATTTAAGAATATATAATATTTATTTTATAATCAAAAAAAAATAAATAAAAATAATAAATACATAAAAAAATAATTAAAATTATTTGCTAAATAAAAGGTAATTTGAGGAGTGAGAAATTTGAAATTGAATAATGAAAAAAATATACAAAGGTGATGGTGAAACACAGTCTGATAATTTTATTATTAGAAAAGAGATTGAATTGTTTGAAGATGTTTTACCACACATTGGAGACTTTGGCAAATATCAGTGGATTCTTTTATTGGCGATAATTCCTTACACTATCACTTTTTGCACTATCTTATATTCTCAAATATTTCTCACATTGGTACCTCAAGAATATTGGTGCAAAATAAATGAGCTGGTGGATTTTAATTTGACTCAAGAAGAAAGGTAACATTTTTGTTTAATATTGAATAATAACTAATTACATAATAATGAACTATTATTTAATACTAATATTGAATAATAATTAATCACTAATAATTCATTACTAATAATTAATTAATAATAATTAACTTTTATTATGCGGATATTTATTCAACTAATTTAGTTACCTAAAATAATTTATATAATTTGAATTGATTTATCTTCAGTGCATTATTTATTTATTTGATATACATTTGTTTGATTTTTATCGAATTAAATCATCCTTATCAAACGATATAATAATTATTATTACAGAATCCAAATCGCAATCCCACGATCTGCGAATTATCCATATTATGACAGATGCGAGTATAAAAATATAAATTTTACTGATTTTCGAATACATGAATATAATTTTAATTCATCGGAAAGAAAAAAAGAAAATACTCTAAAATGTAAAGACTGGGAATATAATTTTACTCAAACACCATATAGTAGTATAAGTACTGAGGTAAATAAATTAAAATATTTATTAAACTTCTGCTTATGTTAGAGAGTATTTAAATGTAATTGTGAAATAATTAAAAATATAATGGTACTTTAAATTAATATTAATTTTCTAATTATTTTATTACATTTTTATTTATTTAGTCATATCTTAATTATTTTATTTATTATTTATTTTATTTTTTTATAGCTAAATTGGGTATGTGACAAGGAGTATTTGATATCGACAGCTCAGGCTGTTTTTTATTTTGGTAACGTTCTGGGAAATTTAATTTTTGGATGGATTGCTGATCGAAAAGGAAGAACTGTATCTTTGATGATTTGCACTGCAACGTCTTTTGTCTCTGCTATTGTTACAGCAAATACTTATACTTTCTGGACCTTCGCACTTTGCAGATTTATCTCTGGATTTACTTTTGATATTATTTTGACTATCCCTCTAACATTAGGTAAATAAATTATATTACTTAATTATTAATTTTTAACATTTTTAACATTATTATTTAATTTTCATTTTCATTTTTAACTAATTTAATAATCGTCTTTACGCTTAGTGAGAATATGAGAAATAAAATATTAATATTTATATAATATTATATTATTATATTTATATTATTATTATAAAATTAGATTTAGATATATATATATATATATATATATATATATTATATATATATATATGTATGGGTCATTCCAAATATTTTTTAAATTTCAGCCAAAATTCTGCGCGACCATGAAAGAGATTTATCTGGAGATTTTTTTCCTAATAGTAGATGCCTAAAAACCGACAAAAACGAAGTATTAGATTTTTCAATTCAAAACTTTCTGAGAATTTTTTTGTGGAAATTTGAGTTTTTCGTGAATTTTGGGTTTCTTTTCAGACATGCATAAAAAATGTAATTCCTAACCGATATAAATTTGTAATAGATGAATTTATTTGCTTCAGAGAGTAGTTTTAGGAAAACTATTTACCTTATAAACATCTCATAAGTTTTCAAAAAATTTGAAGCAGTTAATTTGGGATGAAATTCGTTTGATTTTTTTTTAATACGTCGCTTTTTTTTTGTTTACATTCCCAATTTTCGAAAACTTCCCAATTTTCAAAGCGGAAAGTTGAAAAGAGCGGTTAATTTGATAACGTTGTGCAAATTATGATTAAATATAATTTTCAATCAATATTTGTGATAAAAAAATAGATTTCAAAAGTAATTATCAGTAATTATACGTAAAAATACAACTTAGTGTAAGAAAGAAAAAAAACATTTTCTTTCTAGAAATTTAGAGTATATAAATTATTTAAACGTGTTAAGAAATAAAGTTATATTGTATATTTATATCTACTGTACATAAAATTATTAACTGACCTATGTTTTTTGGGTATGTAAACAAAAAAAGCGACGCATTAAAAAAAAATTCAAACGAATTTCATCCCAAATTAACTGCTTCAAAATTTTTAAAAGCTTATGGTATAGTCAGAAATAGGCCAAATCATAACTTTTTTTTATTTTCTTTGTTTTTAAATGTAGTTTTCGAAAAAAATACCAAAAATTTATTCAGGGCTATCTTCTATTTTATTCTGACATTTTCGAAAAAAGATTGAAATTTTTCCGATGACTACCACTTTAAATTATTATTTTTTTTCCAAATCTTAAGGTTCTCTGTACATTCTAAAAAATTTGCAGAGTAGTGTTATGAAAAATAAGCTGAGTTAAAATTTTTTTTTCAATTGAAAAATAAAGATAGATAACGAAAAAATCCTACTCTGAAAATTTCAGAGAATTTGCGGAAAATGTCAAAGTTTTTTATAAAAAAGGAAAAAAAAGCAAAAATGACAATCATCTCGAAATTTCCGTTTTTTTCCGAAAATTAAAAAAAAAAGTTGAAGATGGATCTGTATAATTTTTATAAATTTTCTTCTGAAAAGTGCAGATTTTGAAAAAAACGTCCCGATAAGTCAATTTTTGAAAAAGTTACGGCCATTTGAAAAAAACATTTTTTCGAAAAACCCATAACTTTCTGAAAAATGTTTTCGATTGGGTAGAAAAAGATAAAAAAGTTTCAGTTAAATCGAAAGTGGTCTGGGTCAAAAGTGGTCGATTTGGCATGGAATGCTCCATATATATATATAATATTGTAATATAATATTATATATAATATTATTTATAATATTAATATGAGTAATTTATGAGTATGAGTAATATTAATTAAATTTATTAATTAAAATATTAATAAAATATGAGTAATATTAATGAGTAATTTTTTGACGCGACTTCAGGTTTGAAATTTGGAATAAAAGTTTTTTACATTTTCACATTTTTTAAATTTTCTACATTTAAATTTCGAAGCTTTCTTTGAAAAGTTGAAAGCTTTAAAATTTTTATTAGAAAAGGCAAAAGAAAAATTTCCTTTAAAATTTAAAAAACTTCAGTATTTAAAAACTTATAAATTTGAATATAGAAATATTGTCATATATTTTAGATAACATACGTATTTTATAATCTTTTTTTTTTTAATTCTGCATAAAAATTTGCAGTAATGGAATACGTGGCAGGAAGAAAACGAACATTGGTTGTCAGTTTGACATTTGGTGTTTATCTCTCTCTCGGTTGCTTGACAGTCACGTGGGTTGCATATTTTTCAGGAAATTCGAGAACTTTTGCTTATGCCACCACAATACCAATTTTATTCTGCCTTTTAATTTCAATGATTTTACCAGAAAGTGTTCGGTAAACTAATTATCAACTAATTAAATTTTATTAAAATTCTTGATCAAAAAGCAATTTTTTCATAGAGAATATTTTTTACATAGGTGGTACATGTCGAAAGGTAAAATGGATAAAGTCATAGAAAAACTTCACAGGATATCCAAAGTTAATGGAAAGAAACCTGATCCTTGGGTCTTTAAAGAATTCATCGTAAGACAATTATTTTTTATGAATACTAAATATATTTATTTAATAATGAATTAACAAATTTATTGAAAATTCAGTTTATTTAACTATTAAATATTCAGTTTATTTCATTATAAAATATTAAGCTTATTTAATTATTAAATATTTAGTTTATTTTATTATTAAATATCAAGTTTATTTAATTATAAAATATAAAGTTTATTTAATTATAAAATATTAAGTTTATGTTATTATTAAATATCAAGTTTATTTAATTATAAAATATTCAATTTATTTAATTATTAAATATTCAATTTATTTAATTATTAAATATTCAGTTTATTTAATTATTAAATATTCAGTTTATTTAATTATTAAATATCCAGTTTATTCAATTATTAAATATTAAGTTTGTTTAATTATTAAATAATTATTTAATTCATTAATTTAATTGATAACTTGCTTTACTTGTTCACAGAAAAATTCTGTCGATAAGAGATCAAGAAAAGAAACTGCAACAGTGTTGGATATTTTGAGAAGGCCTCATCTAGCCAAAAAAACTTTAATCTTATCCTTCACCTAGTAAATAAAATTATTAACTTTTATTAATTAACTGTTCTCAAAATGGTAGTTATTTTTTGTCGATAATTTATTAATTATTTTATTATTATTCTTTAGTGCACTGATGGCAATAATATTCGACACCCACATTTACTTTTTAAGTCGACACCACACTTCAATTTTTATTTTTATTTCTCTGGCTGCTCTTATGAATATTCCAGCTGCTTTTTTGGTCAACATGACATTGGATAATTGGGGTCGAAGATTTTGTGGATTCTTAGGATTCATTTTAATCATGGTATTTAGTTTTGCAATCGTCATTTTGAAATCAGGTTGGTAAGAAACTTGATTAATTTTATTTTTTTAGAATTAAAATTAACAATTGAAAATTTTATTTAATTGAGATTTAATTAATTAATTAAATTACTTAATTTAACAGAAATTGTCAATCTTATTGCTGCATTATTAGCTCTGTTGTGCATATATATGATGATGAATTTAATGGCTCAGTATATACCAGAATTTTTTCCAACCACTGTCAGAGCTCAAGGAACTGGATTGATTCACATTTTAAGCATATTTTCCCACTCAATGGCTCCTTACATCGTCGTTTTGGTAATTATTTTTTAAACACCAAAAATATTATTTACAAGAAAAAATATTATTAAAAAAAATCACATTTCTTCCATATCGGATGGTAATGACGGAAAATTTTACATTCACGTGTTCGTTACATAAAATTTGGTACTGTTCAGAGAATTCATTTTTCGATTATGAATGGTTCTTAGTCGCCCAAACAAAAAAATGTATTGTTTGCAAAAAAGAATTATTTTTTCAAAAGAAAATTCAGTTTTCCTTTAGACCCTTAATTGAAAATCACTCTTCCAAAATTTAATTTCTATATTTCAGGCTAGCACATGGAGAGAATTACCAATGATGGTTACTGGAATTTTGGGTCTATTTGCTGCAATTTTGATTTTATTTCTTCCAGAAACTGCTGGTCAAAATTTACCTCAAACTCTTAAGGATGGAGAGAATTTTGGCAAAGGTCAGAAATTTTGGTCCTTGCCTTGCCTCCAAAATAGGAAATAAAATTTTATTTATTTAATATTGTTATTAAACGAAAGTATTCATTGTAAAGTATTATTTATTCTAAGGTTTATAACTAAAATACTCATTTAATTTTTCATTTGGGTTGAAATAATATTAATATTTTATAAATTAATAAAAAATACTTTTTTTTGTAAAAAGAAATACATTTTTTACTTGTGGGCCAGAATAGACTTTGGCACAAAATTTTATTGTCTTCTGGTATTTCAATATACAATTTCACACTACACACAATCGATGTCGACCTTGATAATAATCATTCACTCAAATTCTGTACAAATTAATGAACATTCATTTATACTACGATGCTGACAATTATATCTACATATGTATATATTTTCCTAAAATGATTGTTGTACCTCATCGCTAACGTACAATCAAAAAAGATTCGCTGTTTTACAATATTTTCCTTCTCAATAAAAATAATTGTAACGCATTTAAACTGTTTGTAACTAATACAAAAAATCATTGCAATCGAGACAATAAAAACTCTATTTTCTTAGGATTTAAGAAAATTATTTAATTAAAAAGATTCTTTTAATAAAAAAGGTTTATAATTCAATAAAAATTCTATTTTCTTAGAATTTAGTAAAATTATTTAATTAAAAAGATTCTTTTAATAAAAAAGGTTCTCAACATTTAAAGAGAATTCGACCTCTTTTCGTATTCTGCATTCTGCGAATCAATAGTAAGTACGCGAATGATTCTACATTACTACTTGCTACTTAAATGAAAATTAGCAATGCAAATTGAGCATTATCGAAAATATAAATCGCGACATAAAAAGTCTATGATGATGATAAAAACATGAGTATGATTCAAAGGAACGTTCACCTACTTTAAAAGAAAGTTTTGAATCTTTTTTTTAGTAAATTCAACTTAAGGATTTGAAATATAAAATTTTTTCACAAATTATCATCAATTTCGATGGCGAAGTCATAATAATTGTTCTAACTTTCTTCATAAGGCACATTCATAATTTATAGCACCATTGAGCAAAAATATTTTCTATAAAAATTGAATATAATTATAAAATTCACGTATTCGTATCCTTAAACTGTTATTGGTGAATTCGATTATTATTTTTAACTCTAAGGCATTGATCAGAAGCTCCTTTTTTTCTTACTTTTTAAACTCTTTCTCTTCTCTTTCTTTTATTTTTAGGTATTGAAATTTCATTGTTCTTAATTATTGAAATTTCATTGTTCCTAATTATTGAAAATTCATTGTTCTTAATTGTTGAAATTTCATTGTTCTTAATTATTGAAATTTCATTGTTCTTAATTATTGAAATTTCATTGTTCTTAATTATTGAAATTTCATTGTTTTCAATTATTGAAATCATTTTTAACTATCGGAGCCACTGGTATGAAAGGCAAGAGCCGATGGAATCTCAAAAAAATAATAATCTAAAGAACGACACGAAAAATTGATCACAAATTTGTTTTCAAAATTGAAAACTTGGCAATATTTTAGGAAAATAGCGGTCACTCAGTTCAGGTTCTCTCGACTTAACGTCTATGTAAATCACATGAGCGTGCTTGCGGGACTATTTACAAATAAATTCGTACAAATTTTGACGATTTCACTTTGCTACAATCGGGTGGAATCGATTTTCGTTAGACTGCCTGGATTGAAACCTGCATTTGTGGCTCCCAACTTTTTCCTGTACTTCTTCTTTTTAACTTGAGACCTTTATAGAATTATCAAGATTAATTATGTCATCAGACAATTTAATGCTACTTCAATTTCAAATGAACAAAAATTTAAAAAAATTAAAATTTACTTTAATAACAAAATTGAATTTTTGAAAGTAGTATGTCTTTTATAATTTGTTAAAGTTTCTATTCAAGTTTCAAGAATTTATAAATTTGAATTTTATTACTTACGATGATATGCAAGGGAACCACCAGAAGCTCTGTTCTTTGCCAAAGTCGTTACCCTCCTGGAGTGATTCTGGAAGATCCTGGTCCAAAGTTTCGGGTAATCCGAGAGTTATAAGAGCGTCTAATATAGCCAAGACGCCCAAACTTATAAGTGGCAGTTCTTCCGCAATATCAGCCTGAAAAAATATTTCAATTAATTAGAAATTAAAGATTCAAAATGATTAAACCTTATTGTTAAGATTTCAAAAAATTGGGAATTTCACGTCCAAAATGGCCATTTTAGAAAAATTGAAATTTCAATAAAAATTTCAATTGAAAGACAATTTCAAAAAAATTTTCAATTGAAAGACAAATTTCAATTTGGACAAATTGAAAACAAAACTTTCTTGTCCCACAACAAATTCGTTTCTTTCAATTTTACTTCTTTTTAAATTTCAAGTATTTTAAAATGGAACTGTTTCTGAATTATTAGTTAAAAATCGTTCTCTCGATAATAATTTCAAAAGGAATTTATTCTGTGATAAAAGTGTCATTACCAAGTAAATGACATAGGGACCAATGATGTGTGCAAAGTAACCAATGATGTGGATGAGAGATACACCCTGTGCACGAACAACTGTCGGCAGCATTTCAGCCGCATATTGGAAACCGATGTTGGCAGCAATATTCACACCAAGTCGAGCCAAAATTGCCATCGCCACTGTTGCGGGACCTATTATTAAAACAAAATCAATACAATAAAATTTTAGATTTAGACAATCTTCAAATAAAATATAAAAGAAACCACCAGCAATTTTAATATATCACCTAAATTCAAAGAGTTCAAAAGATTTCAAAGAATTCGAAATAATTCAAAAGAATTCAAAGTTGTATTTAAAACAATTCAAGGCGAATTTAATGAATTCAAAAGAATTCAAGGAATATAAGGTGAATTCATAAGAATTCCGAAGAATTCAAAATAATTCAAATAATTCCCAGGGGTTAACCATTAGTAATCTCGATGTAGAATTGAAAATTCAAAGAATTAAAAGAATTCGAATAATTCAAAATAATTCATAGAATTTAAAAGAATTCCGAAAAATTAAAAAAATTCAAAGAATTTGACAGAAATGCGAAGAATTCAAAATAATTCAAAGAATTTGAAAGAAATCCGAAGAATTCAAAATAATTCAAAGAATTTAAAAGAATTCCGAAGAATTCAAAATAATTATTTTGAGTTCTTCGGAATTCTTTAAATCCTTTGATAATTCAAAGTATTTAAAAGAATTTCCAAGAATTCAAAATAATTATTTTAAATTCTTCGGAATTTATTTAAATTGTTTGAATTATTTTGAATTTTTCGAATTTTTTTAATTCTTCGAATTCTCGATTCGACATAAAAATTGCTAGAGGTTGACCTCTCGGAATTATTCGAATTATTTTGAATTCTTTTAAATTCTTTGAATTATAATTCAAAGAATTTAAAACAATTTAAGGGTATGTGGTACATAATGACGTTACGAATTATCGACCGACTTTTTATTTACATTCAGCGGGCTTATTAACAATGCAAATATAATGCTGAAATTTTGGGAAATAATAAAGAATATATTTAGGCGTCAATGTCTGGTGCAATTCACTTTTTGTTACGAAATCTAAATTTTTCAAAAATAATTTTCTTGCAAAATAAAAATTGAAACGCACCAGATATAGATTCCTTGATATCTTCCTTAGTATTTCCTTAAATTTCAGCATTATATTTGCATTTCTCTCTTAATTAACCCGCTGAATATAAATAAAAAATCAGTCGGTAATTCGTGACATCATTATGTATCAAATACCCTTAAAAGAATTCCAAGGAATCCAAAATAATTCAAAGAATTTAAATTGAATTGAAAGAATTCCGAAGAATTCAGAATAATTCAAAGAATTTGAATGAATTCCGAAGAATTCAAAATAATTCAAAGAATTTAAAATAATTCCGAATAATTCAAAATAATTCAAATAATTCCAAGGGGTTAATCACTAGAAATTTTAATGTAAAATCGAGAATTTAAAGAATTTAAAAAATTCGCAAAATTTAAAATAATTCAAAGAATTTAAATTGAATTGAAAGAATACAAAATAATTCATAAGAATTCCGAAGAATTCAAAATAATTTAAAGAATTTAAAAGAATTCAAAATAATTCAAAGAATTTGAAAGAATTCCGAAGAATTCAAAAAATTCAAAGAATTTGAATGAATTCCGAAGAATTCAAAATAATTCAAAGAATTTAAAAGAATTCCGAATAATTCAAAATACTTCAAATAATTCCGAAGAATTCCGAACATTTCAAAATATTTCAAATAATTCCAAGGGGTTAACCACTAGCAATTTTAATGTAGAATCGAGAATTTAAAGAATTTAAAAAAATCGAAAAATTTAAAATAATTCAAAGAATTTAAAAGAATTCAAAATAATCCAAGGAATTTAAAAGAATTAAAAATAATTCAAAAAATTTGAAAGAATTCCGAACATTTCAAAATATTTCAAATAATTCCCAGGGGTTAACCATTAGCAAGCTTGATGTAGAATCAAGAATTCAAAGAATTAAAAGAATTCGAATAATTCAAATTAATTCAAACTAATTCGAAGAGTTTAAAATAATTCAAAATAATTTAAAGAATTTAAAAGAATTCTGAAGAATTCAAAATAATTTAAATAATTCCAATAATTCCAACCACTAGCAATTTTGGTCTAGAATCGAGAATTCAAAAAATTAAATTATTATTATTATTTATCGGCATTTGGAACTCGAAAGTTCATTGAAAAGAATTCGAAAAATTCAGAATTATTCAAAGAATTTAAAAGAGTTCCAAATAATTAAAACAATGTTAAGAAATTAAAAGGATTTCAAGAATTTAAAAGAATTCAAAGAATTTAAAATAATTCAAAATAATTCAAAGAATTTGAAATAATTCCCAGGGATTAACCATTAGCAAGTTTGATGTAGATTCGAGAATTCAAAGAATTAAAAGAATTCGAATAATTCAAAATAATTCAAAGAATTTAAAAGAATTCCGTAGAATTCAAAATAATTTAAAGAATTTCAAATAATTCTGAAGAATTCAAAATAATTCAAATAATTCCAAGGTATTTATATATACCACTAGCTATTTCGATCGAGAATTCAAAGAAGTAAAAAATTTGCAAAATTCAAAATAATTTAAAGAATGGAAAAGAATTTCGAAGAATCCAAAGTAATTAATAATTCAGCATTGATGTATATCGGGAGCTAATTTTTTTTTTCCTAAATTGAGAATTCAATTTTTTGACAACGTGTTTTGTCTCCCCTGAAAAATGGTCAAAATGGCGCTTATGCCCTTTTGGATTGTCATCCTTCAATTAAAAATATTGAAGGTAAATTCAGCGAATTAAAGGTGTATTTAAAAGAATTCAAAGAATTCAAATTAAAGATACCAGTCGAATTCAAAGAATACAAGGCGAATTCAAAACATTTCAAAGAATGTGAAAGAATTGAAAAGAATTCAAAATAAGAAAACAAGGTGAATTCAAATGGTCACAAAAGAATTCAAGGCGAATTCAGAAGAATAATTCAAAGGATACAAGGTGAATTCAAAAGAATTCAACGAATAGAAGATAAATTCAAAAGAATTCAGGAACAAAATAAACACCGGAATTCAGTCGTGGTTAACCACTAGAGTGTAAAATAGAAATAAAAATACAATCATTGAAAAAATACAAAATATTAAATAAAATAAGAAAGGAACACTTTTTGAATATTTTTTTGTTATCCACGGAATAATGAATCATTAATTCAACCAGAAATTAACACACACAAAAATATCCATAAGGCGGAATTCACATGATCTTAAACGTGTCTGAAAGTATTTTTAAAAAGATGTATATGTCTGAAAGTTGTTTGCCGTTTTTTAATCATATATGAATAAAATATACCTTCAGGCATGGCGATGGCGATAAATGAGAAAATTCCACAAATCATCATAGAAAAGAATCCCATCCACCTTCGACCCCATCGGTCTAAAAATAAAGCGAGTAGAATCGCAGCCGGAAGTTCCGTCATGGAAGCGAGAGAAAAAGATGTGAAGACGTCCGGATGAAGTAATTTCATATTCCATACATGACCGTCAAAAACTAAAATTATTAAGAGCCTGAAAAAGACAGAATATTGATTAAATTTATTTTTATTCATTGAATAATTATTCATTTCTTCTGAACTAATTTTCATTGCATTCTGATCTAATTTCTTTCTGGAACTGGAATTCAATTCTGAATTAATTTTTATGAGACCTAATTTTGTAATAAAAATAGGCAGTACTAAAATAATTTATTAAGGAACGTAACTTTTATCGGTGTCAGCAAAAATATGAGTGGAAAAATTTGAAAATAAATTCTTATTCTCACCAATATATAATGAGCATGACTGTAATTCTTCCTAATCGAGGTAACTTGAAAAGATCTAAAACTGTGTATTTATTGTGTTGCTTGTCATTTTGCATCATATTAATACAACTTTTCTCAAACTCGTCATAAACTTCTTGCTTTACAGTTTTCCCATTCACTTTTTCGAATTTTTTCAACATTTCTATCGATTTGTCAATTTTTCCTACTGTGATGTACCACCTGAAAAGAATAATTTGATTTGCTTAATTGTAGAACAGAAATTTCTTTTTTATAAGATTCCAAAAGGAGAAATCATTTTCTCAAATTCTGAATAAATAAATAAATAATTATGAAAACATAAAATTCTGAATCTTTGAGAATCTCAATTTTTAAAAATAATGCAATATATATTACCTTGCACTTTCTGGAACTATCCATGGCCCTATAAAAGCAGTGACCAATGGCACAGCAGTAACGACACTCAAAATTCGCCAATCTGCTATCCAATATGCTATCCAAGGTAAAAGACCAGCTGCAGCAGCAAAATATATTCCAAAGGACATATTTGCCACCAAGGTCCTATATCTTGGTCCAACATATTCGATCACTGAAATTATTTTTTAAAACAATTATAATTATAATATATAATATAATAATATATAATAATAATATATAATATAATATAATAACAATTATAATTAATGGAAAAAAATTCTACAATAATGCGAAATTTTAAATTGATCAAACGACGTTTTTTGCAAAATTAAAGAAAAATATTTATTTTAAAAAAGTTGAACATGTCGAGCCGGAACTTAGTTCAGTTTGAATTAAAGAAGCGTGCCATATTTTTGGTTACATGGAACAAAACTTTTTTCACGTTTTTCTTCGCGTTTGAAAATCGTCAAATTTTTCAAAATTGCCATTATTAGGAGAAAAAAAATATGAAAAAATTTTCTTAAATGCAATTAATCATTTTTTGACATTTTCAAAAAATTCTAATTTAAAGAAAAATTACTTTTTTCAATTTTGGATTTTATATTATTATTCATCACCGAAAACTACAAGTACGAAAAATTCCTCATACCTATCCCATCCATAGAAAAAATTTGAAAAATTTTTTTGCCCCTTCTTTCTGATGCCAAACCACAACTTTTTTTTACCAGGCTCAAAAAATACGATCAATTTGAGCATTTTCACTCCGCCCTACTCACAGTGGGGCAAAAAAGATGCATGTGGACAAATCAATTTTCAGCCCAGAATTTTAATCCGATTTGCAATTGTTTTGAAAATGAAAGTCTATGAAATTGTGCATTGTTTCACGGATCGACCTTTCAGAAAAGTTTCTTGAAAAACGTATTATTAAACAAGCAAAATGAAAAACAAACTTTTTTGTTTTTTTCCTGGCTGCCATTTTGTTTAAAATTTTCTGACCTGGCTACAAACGGCCAGAGTCGAGGTAAAAACTCATTAAAAATGTCGTCCGGCAGTGTTAACTGCATAAAAAATTTTTTCGGATTGTTGTAAACAAATTAGTGAACAAAAGTTATATCTTCTCTAT
Organism: Euceroptres primus; assembly: GCA_037177015.1. Classification (NCBI taxonomy): domain Eukaryota; kingdom Metazoa; phylum Arthropoda; class Insecta; order Hymenoptera; family Figitidae; genus Euceroptres; species Euceroptres primus. The sequence goes on from JBAGKK010058921.1 coordinate 18,119, forward strand.
TTGCGATAATGAAGTACTTTTGACCTATATTTTTTGAAGAAGATGAAAGTAATAGAATGTTTATTTAAAATTAGAAGAAGTTAAACTTGAATTATTAATTTTTTATAACAATTTAATAAACAAATTTCTAATCAGGCCATTTTCCAATAGAAATATTTCGTTTTTTCTAGCAGCATCAAGTACTAGTAACTTTTCAATGATCCTACGCTCTCATAATGTGCTATTAGACAACAATTTTGTATTATTTAAACAAATTTAATAAACAAATGCATCATTTGGCCATTTTTCAGTAGATAAGTTTCGTTTCTTCATCAATATCAACTACACATCTTTCACTTATGGATATTTACTATGGATATTGTGCTTTTCAATAACAATCATTAATTATTTAAATAAATTTAATAAATAAATTCTGTCACTTGGATATTTACTATGGATATTGTGCTTTTCAATAACAATCATTAATTATTTAAATAAATTTAATAAATTAATTCTGTCACTTTTCAGTACATAAGTTTCGTTTTTTGAACAGAATCAATTATGAATATCTCTCCAATGGATATTGGATATTCATCTCTCTCTACTATGGATATTGTGCTTTTCAATAACAATTGTTCATTATTTTAACAAATTTAATAAACAAATGCATCATTTGACCATTTTTCAGTATGTATGTTACGATTTTTTGGCAGGGTCATCTGCCACTGATAGTCATTTAATATAGATATAGTGCTTTTCAATAACAATCAATCATTATTTAAACAAATTGAATAAACAAATACATCATTTGACCAGTGACAGATGTATAGTTTATTCTGCTAAAAAACCAAATGCACGTACTGAAAACTGGTCAAATGATTTATTTGATTATTTAATTTGTTTATTTTTGTAGGCGACTAAAATAATGAATGACTTTAATTGAAAAGCACTATATCTATAGTTAATCACCATCAGTGGAAGATGTATAGATGATTCTGCCAAGAAAATCGAAACATATATACTGAAAAATGGTCAAATGATACATTTGTTTATTAAGTTTTTTTAAATAATGAATAATTGTTATTTAAAAGCACAATATCCGTAACAGAAGACCATTGGAGAGAGATTCATAGTTGATTCTGCTGAAGAAACGAAACTTATCCACTGAAAAATGACAGAATTATGCATTTGTTTATTAAATTTGTTTAAATAATGAATGATTATTATTGAAAACCGCAATATCCATAGTAAATGACCATAAGTGAAAAACTGTATAGTTGGTTCTGATGAAGAACAGAAACTTATCTACTGAAAAATGGCCGAATTATGCATTTATTTATTAAATTTGTTTAAATAATATAAAATAGTTGTCTAAAAGCACATTATTATAGCGGAGGAACATTGGAAAGATACTAGCTCTTGATTCAGCTAGAAAAAAACGAAATATTTCTATTGGTTTATTGAATTATTGAATTTGTTTATTACAGTGTTATAAACAATTAATAATTCATGTTTAAATTCTTCTAATTTTAAATAAATATTCTTTTACTTCCATCTACTTAAAAAAATATAGGTCAAAAGTACTTCATTATCGCAAATAGAGAAGATACAACTTTTGTTTACTAATTTGTTTACAACAATCCAAAAAAAATTGTATACAGTTAACACTACCGGACATTCATTTCTAATGCTATTCCTTGACTCTGGCAGAATGATTTGTAGTCAGTTTATTACATTTGTAGTCAGGTCAGAAAATTTCCAACAAAATGGCAGCCATGAAAAAACCAAAAAAAAATTTTTTCCTTTTGTTTCTTAAATAACAAATTTTTCAGGAAACTCTTCTGAAAGTTCGGACTGTGAAAATATGCACAATTTCATAGACTTTAAGTTTTAAAAAAATTGCAAATCGGATTAAATCTACACTAGCAAAGATTAAAAATTAAAGTGTTACAATTTTTATGACCGATTAACAAAAAAACATTTTAAAATATTCAAGTTTAATTATTATTATAAGATACAAAAAACTGTAAAATCCCAACAAAAACAAGACAAATGCAAAAAGTTAACCAAGTTAGAAAAAATTCGTACATTACAATATTCGTGAGGTAGAAAACAGATTGCCAAGTGAAATATAAAACTTTTTTAAAATAAAGAAAAATTATAAATTAAAATCTCCTAATGGAAGAAAAAAAAAATTACAATAAATGTATTGGACAAAATGTTAACTTGGCAGGATTTTTTACATTAAATTATTAATCAATGGTACAAAGTTATTTTTATTTTCAATATATTTATTGAAATTAAATTCTGCCAAGTTAAAATTTTTTTTCAATATATTTGTTAAAATTAATTTTTTTTTTCTTCAATTAGGGGATTTTATTTTATAATTTTTCTTCATTTTAAAAAAGTTGTATATTTCACTTATTTAACTAATTAGCTTATTACTTATTATTATTTAAATATTCAACTATTAAAATTAATCTAATTAAACTATTTACCTATTATTATTTAACTACTATTTAACTATTATATTACTTAACTATTACTTATTTAACTATTTTCTATCTCACCAATTGTAATGTACGAATTTGGTTGAACTTGGCCAACTTTTTGCATGTGGCATAATTTACACTATCGTTATGATTATGAGATCACCTATTTTTTATGATTTTTTCAAGTGTCGTACTTCTAACCGAAATAATAAAAAAATAAAATTATAATTAATGGAAAAAATTATAAATAATTGGGAAATAAATCAATATTGATACAAATGTATCCAAATTTCAAAATAATTTACACTATCGGTTACAATTATTGTGAGATTTCCTTTTCTTTGATGATTTTTTAAAGGCTCTTAATTGGAAGATACATTTTTAAAAAATAGATTGAAAGCTATTAAAATTCTCAATCGCCCAAATTTTAATTTTTAAACATTTTTGGAACAAGCAAATTGTAAGTGGTGAAGCTTATGACTTGAAGTCTTAGAAAAATCAAAACTTCAAATTTGGAACCACTGATACTTATATTCTCAGAGAAAATTTCGAATCAAAATTGTAAATAAATTATTGTATTAACAACAATAATGAAGTTAATAAAAATTATTATCATAAGATATGTTGGCAAATTAATGATTTAACATTTATTCACGTAGGAAAATGAGCAATAATAAAATATTATTGAATATAAGGATCTCCTAAAAAGTTAAGAATTTTGGACTACGAAATTTCGGTCAAAATTAGTTCCCAAATTGTTAAAAAGATTTTTTTTATTACCCAACAGAGTACGTAAACCCAAAATAATTGTGCTTCGATGTAAGAACTTTATTAAGATATTTTATTTTGGTCAATTTTTTGGTGATTACTAATAAATTTGAATTGAAATTAATAAGTACTTTCATTTCCGAAAGGGAAAATTTGTTTAAAGAAAAAAAAGTCAGATCTAAGAATTCTTTGTTTAATAAAAGGCAAAAACTAAGGACGAGGATTTATGACTAAACAATAAGAATGAAGTAATTATCGATATATAAGAAAAATGAAGAGTAATTATCAGGGTGCTATTGCGTCGATTTACGTCATTTTAATGAGTGCCCGTTATGTCAACGGTAAACACGTCTCGTTCGCATTTACACCCACGTATTTTCAAGGTTGTTATAAATTCCAATATTTCTATCGCTTCTAGACTTTGATGCAATTTTTCCTTGACACGTGCAAATACGAAGCAAAATCGATGCGTATTAAGAAGTATAACATTATGTAAAACTACATTATTCAATACATATATGTAAGTACATAGAATCGATTTCTTTATTGTATAATAAGATTCGCTTCAATAATTTCATTAAATACCCGATAAGTATAGAACAATCACGTTTATTAAATATTCATGTCTATTGATGGTGATTATTTTTGCTGAAACTACTTTAGATAAAAAATAAATGTTGCATTCAAATTTAAAAAGCTTAAACTTAAATGATATTAAAATTTATTTAAAACGTCAAAATTTTAAACCTTCAAATATGAAAGATTTTAATTTAAAATCGGCAAAGATTTTCTTTGCCGATCTTTCTCTAAGATTTCTCTCTGAATTTGAATCAGTGAAATTTCACTGAGAATCAGTGACACATTTCTGGCTCTCTCAACCTGTGAAAATTCACTGAAAAATCAGTAAATAATCATTGAAATTCCAGTAATTTTCAGTAACTTTTTATGCTAGGAAATAAGTGAAAAATTACTGGAATTTCAGTGATTCAAATTTAGAAAGAAGGCTTTTAAATTTTAAGTTTCTTTTAAACTTAAATTGAACACGGCTAGCGTCGATTAAGTTGAACCCAAAAGTGCTTGGACATCCAGTTTCTCTTTTTTCCGTGTTTTCGGGATGCCCCCCGGTTATTTTAAGCCATAAAAGAAAGAAATCGTACTACGCTTTTTTGAGAAAAAAGGTTTTTTCATTTTTGACAATTAAAAATCTCATTTTTCTCGAACACGACGCAAAATATGAATAGCAGTTCATAGTTGAAAATAGTTTCTCTTCCTAAAATCCATAAAATTATATCTTTAAGAGATGTTTATCTTGTGTATTTTTTATTTTAACAAATTTTTCCAAAAGAATTAGGAAAAAACGATAAAAATTTACTAAAATAGCATTTAGTTTAACGAACTTTAACATTTCAGTTTTAAAAACGTTTGATTTTACTTTAGCAGCAATGTAAAGAACATGTTATATGAGATTATTAAGTTTCCTAAGCTTCAAAGTAAAGAAAAATGGGTTTTTATCTCTAAAATTGAAGAAATATCATTTTTAATGATTAAAAATCTCATTTTTCTCGTAAACGAAGCAAAATATAAACAGTAGGTCATAATTTAAAATTGTTCCCCTTCCTGAAATCTACGAAATTGTACCATTACCAGATGTATATCTTGTGTATTTAAAAATTAAAAAAATTGCACCATTACCAGATGTATATCGTGTGTATTTAAAAATTTTAAAAAATTTTCAAAAAAAGTATAAAAAAATCTATAAAAACGACTAAAATAGCATTTAGTTTAACGAACTTAAAAATTTTATTTTTAGAATTGTTTGTTTTTAGTTCAGAAACAATGTGCAAAACATGCTTCATGAAATTATTAAGGTTTATGAGCTTCAAAGTGAAGAAAAATTGATTTTTATCTCCAGAATTGAAGAAATCTCATTTTTAACGATTGAAAATCTTATTTATCTCGAAAACGACGCAAAATATAAATAGCATTTTATTATCTTGTGTATTTCAACAAATTTTTCCAAAAAAATTGGAAGAACTATAAAAATTGACTAAAATAGCATTTAGTTTAACGATTTTTAGTAACATTTTAGTTTTAAAAACGTTTCTCTCTAAATCTGAATTAGTAGTTCTCTACTAATTAAATAGTGCCGAATCGTTTACCAATTGCTTTAGTAAGCATTTCTACTAATTAATGGTAGAAAACAACTAATTCATAGTGGAAAACTACTAATTCACTTAGCAAGGCTTACTAAATAAATTAGGAACCCTTACTACGTGAATTAGTAGTTTTCTACTAAAAATTAGTAGAAGTGCTTACTAAAGCAATTGGTAAACGATTCGGCACTATTTCATTAGTAGAAAACTACTAATTCAGATTTAGGGAGTAAGCTTCAAAGTAAAGAAAAATGAATTCTTATCTCTAAAATTGAAAAATATCATCTTTAACGATTAAAAATCGCATTTTTCTCGTAAACGAAGCATAATATAAATAGGTCATAATTTAAAATTATTGTTCCCCTTCCTGAAATCTACGAAATTGCACCCTTGCCAGATGTATATCCCGTGTATTTTAACAAAAATTTTTAAAAGAAAAATACAAAAAATCTATAAAGAAGACTAAAATAGCATTTAGTTTAACGAACTTTAAAATTTTAGTTTTAAAAACATTTGTTTTTACTTTAATAGCAATGTGAAAAACATTTTATATGAGATTATTAAGTTTCCTAAGCTTTAAAGTAAAGAAAAATGGGTTTTTATCTCTAAAATTGAAAAAATATCATTTTTAATGATTAAAAATATCATTTTTCTCGTAAACGATCAAAATATAAATAGTAGGTCATAGTTTTAAATTGTTCCCCTTCCTGAAATCTATGAAATTGCACCATTACCAGATGTATATCGCGTGTATTTTAACAAAAATTTAAAAAAAAAATACAAAAAATCTATAAAGAAGACTAAAATAGCATTTAGTTTAACGAACTTTAAAATTTTATTTTTAAATTCGTTTGTTTCAAGTTCAGAAATAATGTGCAAAACATGCTTCATCAGATTATTAAGGTTTCTAAGCTTCAAAGTGATATTAAAAATAAAATGTTAAAAGTTTGTTAAACTAAATGCTGCTCCAGTCCATTTTTATCGATTTTTTCTATTTTTATAAAAACATTGGTTGAAATATTCAAGATTAACATCTGGTAAGGGTATAATTTTATAGATTTCAGGAAAGGGAACAAGTTTGAACTTGTTCCCCTTCCTTGTATGAAACATGTATGAAAATTGTTCATATAGTACCGATCACGAGTATCAGACCGCTTCACTCACATCTCATTGGAAAATAATTCATGTATTTTACATTTAATAACTCGGGAAGCAAATGCAACTGTAATTTTTGGTAAAAACCATTGAAAAGATTAAGAAATTTCATGTTGAAAGAGCCATATGCGAATAACTTTGGAATATTTTTATCCGAGGTAGAATTTAAGAAAACCAGAAGGAAATAATGTGCTAGGTAACAAATTTTCGACCCTTTTTCAATTCCTGGAAAAATCTAGAAAAGATTTAGAAGAATTTTGAAAAAATTCATAGCGGTAATTTAAAGTATAAGCTTCAAAATGAAGCCTAGAAACTCCAAATATCTTTACTAATTATCTAGTAATAAATACAAATGTGTCATCATATTTTTATTTTCGCTAGACTCCATAAACATGTAGTGAATGCGAGCAAAGCTTGATCTTGGCATATTTAGAATCTGAAGCAGGACCGTCTTGAACATAAAAAAATTTTAGTAACAAGGGGCCCTTTTTTATCTCTCGCTATGACTTCAAGATATAATTAAATGACAATTAATTATTCATTAAAATTATTTATTAATTTTGATTTTATATCATAATGCACTGATTCGTTAATTCTTTCTTTTATAAGAGGTAAATTTAATCTAATTCTCTATAAAAATTTGAATTTCGGTAAAAAATTATTTAAGATTTCGAAATTTCATGATCAAAATATTCATTTATATATATATAAAATAAAATATGTATTATCAAAGTTCACATTAACAAATATAATGTATTTTTTAAATGCTCTTTTACAAAATATAATCAATGGAAAAATTCATCTGATGATTGTTAGTAAAATATATAAATTAAATTACTGGAACGTGAAATACAAAATAAACAGTGTTATGCGCTTTAAGTAAACAATAAATCGACAAAACTGAAGATCGTTGACAAATTTATCTAGGTCGACCTAGTTTTCTGACTTCTCTGTGCAATTCATCTACACTGAGTCTTAAAAAAAAAGTTTCTTTAAATCAAACACTTTGTTTTAAATTTCTCTATGTCGTAATTTTTTGAATTCAATATTGTGATGAGGTTATCTTTCAGTAAGGCTTGATAACAAATTTTCTTCTCCATAATGTTCTTGATTCTTTCAAAATCTCTTACTATTAAAATACTCCGGCACAAAAAGCACAAGCACAAAAAAAGCGCAACACCTAAAATAATAATTATACATAAATTCATTTATTTGCTTCTAATAAACACTGTAAAAAATATTGAGAGTAGTACAATTTTAAAATAAATTATATTTGGTAATGAAATTTCGAAATTTAAAATAAATTTTTGTCGACATTCAAAGTTTTGTAGAGCATCAAATTAAAATTGCATCAAATAAGAAAAGAATTAACGACTCATTGCATTATGATATAAAGTTAAAATTATTAATTAATTTTATTAAATAACTAGATGTAATTTAATTAAATTTTTAAGTCACAGCGAGATATAAAAAAGGTGCACCTTGTTCCCAAATTTTTTTAATGTACAAGACGGTCTCGCGAAAATAAAAATATGATGGCACATTTTTATTTATTACTAGATGATTAGTAAAGATATTTGGAGTTTCTAGGTTTTATTTTTAAGATAGTATTTATTACTAGATGATTAGTAAAGATATTTGGAGTTTCTAGGTTTTATTTATATTTTATTTATACTTTAAAGTACCGATATGAATTTTTTCAAAATTCTCTTAAATCTTTTCTACACTTTTCCACGAATTGAGAAAAGAGTCGAAAATTTGTGACCTTGCACATTATTTCCTTCTAGTTTTCATAAATTCTACCTTGAATAAAAATATTCCAAAGTTATTCACATATGGCTCTTTCGACGCAAAATTTTTTAATCTTTTCAATAGTTTTTTGCCAAAAATTACAGTCGCATTTCCTTCCCGAGTTATTAAGTGTAAAAGACAAGAATTCTTTTCCAATGAGATGTGAGTGAAGCGGTTTGATACTTGTGACCGGTACTGTATGAATAATTTTCATACAAGTTTCGTACAAGGAAGGGAAACAAGTTCAAACTTGTTCCTGAAATCTATCATATTATACCTTCACCAGATATTTATCTTGTATATTTCAACCAATTTTTTCAAAAAAATAGAAAAAATCGATAAAAATGGACTAAAGCAGAATTTAGTTTAATGAATTTTTAACATTTTATTTTTAATATCTTAAATACATTAGTAGACCTGAAGACTTTTGTAATGGCAAAGAGCAAACATGTTTTTCACATTGTAACTGATCTAAAAGCAAACGATTTTATAAATAAAATGTTTAAATATATATATATATTGAAGAGTCAATTCTATTTTAGTCGCTTTTATCGATTTTTTATATATTTTTTTTGGAAAAATTTGTTAAAATACGCAAGATAAGCATCTGGTGAGGGAATAAATTTATAGATTTTAGGAATGAGAACAATTTTGAACTATGAACTGCTATTACTATTTTGCTTCGTTTTCGAGAAAAATGAGACTTTTAATCCTTAAAAATGATATTTCTTCAAAAAATTCAAAGAATACATAGTGAATTCAAAGAACTCAAAGAATACTAGATGAATTCAAAAGAATTCAAAGAGTACAAGGTGAATTCAAAAACTAATTTAAAAAAACAAAATGAAATCAAAAAATTCAAAGAATTCAAAGAATACAAGGTAAATTCGAAAAAATAATACAAAAAATACAAAATGAATTCAAAATAATTCAAAGAATTCAAAGAATACAAGATGAATTCAACTGAATTCTGAGAATACAGGATGAATTCACAAGAATTCAAAGAATACAAAGCGAATTCAAAATTATTCAAAGAATTCAAGGTGAATTCAAAACAATAGTTCAAAAAATACTAAATAAATTCAAAATAATTTAAAGGATTCAAAAAATCAAAGAATACAAGATGAATTCAAAAGAATTCAAAGAATACAATGTGAATTCAGAGAATACAATGTGAATTCAAAATAATTCTAAAAATTCAAAAAATACAAAGTGAATTCTAAGAATTCAAAGAATACTAGATGAATTCAAACGAATTCAAAGACTACAAGGTGAATTCAGAAACTAATTCAAAAAACAAAGTTAACTCAAAATAATTCAAATAATTTAAAGAATTCCAAAGAATTCAAAGAATTCAAAGGATTCAAAACATTTAAAAGACTTCAAAGAATACAAATGAGTTCAGGAGAATTCGACTAATACAAGGTGAATTCAAAAGCATTCAAATAATTCAAAGAATAGAAGGTGAATTCAAAAGAATTCGAAGAATTCAAAGAATACTAGAAGAAATCAAGAGAATTAAAAAAATTCAAAGAATTCAAAGAATACAAGGTGCATTCAAGAAATAATTCAAAAAATACAAAATGAATTGTAAATAATTCAAAGAATTCAAAGAACAGTAAATCAATTTAAAAGAATTCAGATAATACTAGATGAATTCAAAAGAATTCAAAGAATATAAAGTGAATTCAAAAGAATTGAAAGAATTCAAATAATACAAGATAAATTCAAAATAATTCAAATAATACAAGTTGAATTCAAATGAATTCAAAGAATACTAGATGAATTCAAAATAATTCAAAGAATACAAGGTGAATTCAAAAGCATTCAAAGAATTCAAAAAATAGAAGATGGATTCAGAAAAATGCAAAGAATTCGAAGAATACAAGATGAATTCAAAAGAGTTCAAAGAATACAAGGTGAATTCAATGAATACAAGGTTAATTAAAAAAAATAATTCAAAAAATACAAAATAAATTCAAAATAATTCATAGAATTCAAAAGAATTCAAAGAATGCAAGATAAATTCAAAATAATTCAGAGAACACAAGATGAATTCAAAAGACTTCAAAGAATACAAAGTGAATTCAAAGGAATTCAAAGAATTCAAGGTGAATTCAAAACAGTAGCTCAAAAATACTAAATGAATTCAAAAGAATTCGAAGAGTACAAGTTGAATGCAAAAGAGAAAACAATTTTTTTCACATTTTTACTGACCAAAAAGCAAATGTTTTTATAAATAAAATGTTGAAGTTCGTTAAAGTCAATTCTATTTTAATCGATTTATTCGATTTTTTCTATTGTTTTTGAAAAATTTGTTAAAATACACAAGATAAAAATCTGGCAAGGGTATAAGATTATAGATTTTAGGAAGGGAAACAATTTTAAATTCATTTTTTCATTCATGTTTTCTATTTTGTTCTATTTTCTTCATATTTTGCGTCGTTTTCGAGAAAAATGAGATTTTTCATTGTTAAAAATGAAAAAATCTTTTTTCTCAAAAACGCGTAGTACGATTTTTTTCTTTCTTGGCTTAAAATAACCGAGGGGCATCCCCGAAACACATAAAAACAAGAAACTAGAAGTGCAAGCATTTTTGGGTCGAACTTAATCGAGGCTAGGCTTGTAAAAGCTTTTTGTTTAAAGTACCTATATACATATAAATATTTTTAATAAAAACATACCTATAATAAACAAAATGTTGAAACAATTGTCAAAAGATGTTCCAACGATTAGCCTGCAAATTGCAAATGATAAAAAGCTATTGCAGAATGCAGTTGCCACAGATGCGAAAAATCCGACTGCATTACAAGAGACCAAAGCTGGAATTCGGCCATAATGATCGGCAATGTAACCGAAAATAAGACCACCCACTATACTGCCCACAAAAAAGGCAGATTGGGCTGCTGATCCCAGATAAGTGTTTTCACAAACCCATTCCAACTGAAAAAAGACACCAATTAAATTCTCATTTATTATTCCTGAATTAATGCTTCCGTCTTTGACCGAGGTCAACGTTTCTTAGAATCTTCTGAATTTTAAAATCTAATAAGAATTCGATTTGTCATCAAATCTCAACAATTATTCCGGATTCTTCTCTAAAATTTTCTAATTTTATTAGAAGCATTAAAATGTTCTAATTTCTAACATTTCTAAAAAGACAACTTTTTGAATGAGCGATCGAATAAGAAGTGTCAAAGTGCTTTTAGAAAAATTTTAGGATTTTTTATTTCTTTAGGAAAATTTATTTTATTCTTTAGGAAAATAATTTAGGAAAAACTTTTTAATGATTTATTCCGGATACAATTTGAATTACTGGTTGACCTTTTTATGAGTTTTTTTTATCAACAATTTATTCTATTAAACATTAAATATCCACATGAATTATATTCTGTAAAAGTCAATTTCCTAAGCAATAATTAATAAATCTTCTTTTCGCAGACAATTAAAAATGGTTTAACAGAATCAATAAATAATAATTACGTACTAAAAATATTGTTTATATTTATTTCTAATATTTCCTGAGTAATTTCAAGTGCATTTTTTATACATGTAATAAAAATCTTTTAAGCAATGAAAAATAATCTTCCTGGTTAAAAAATTTCATGACAATAGAGGTTACATTTATCGTAAATCAAAATGGTTATAAAATAAGTGATAAAATCCGATTAACGCGAATAATAAAATTATTGTTAGATGATCCATTAAAATTATGGAATTGTAAGAGATTTATCGCGTATGGCTTTTGGTTTTAATCGTAAACCTTGTGTCGCATTTTTACTAATTTTCATTGGGATTTTTTTAGTGATTTAATTATTTTTTATCTAATGAAATTAATTTACATAATCTTTTAAAGTTCAAAGATCGCGAATATTAATATTCAAACTTTAAGTGGCTAAATTTCAACACCTTGAAGTTTAGAAATTAACGATTTGAAATCCTTTTCATTCATCAAATTTGGAAGCTTTTAAATTAAAAAGGTCCAAATTAGAAAAAAATCTTAGGCCTTCAATTTGGAATATTTTTCAATTTAATATTTAAATATTTAAATATTTAAATATTTAGATATTTCAATATTCAAATATTTAGATATTTCAATATTTAAATATTTAGATATTTCAATATTTAAATATTTAGATATTTAAATATTTAAATATTTAGATGTTTCAATATTTAAATATTTAGATATTTTAATATTTTAATATTTAAATATTGAATTATTGAAATATTGAAATATTTAATTATTGAAATATTGAAATATTTAATTATTGAAATATTGAATTATTTAATTATTGAAATATCTAAATATTTAAGTATTTAAATATTGAATTATTTTAATATTTAAATATTTAAATATTTAGTTATTGAAATATCTAAATATTTAAGTATTTAAATATTGAATTATTTAAATATTTAAGTATTTGAATACTTAAATATTTACTCTCCTAAGTTTTGAATGCTCTAAAGAAAGCCTAAATATTTGAATATAATAATTATTTCAATCTTAAAAATGATATCCTTTGAATTGGAACCTTTTTATGTGAAAGAATCAAGAATGTAAAATAAAAATAAAAAATATCTTTGATCTTTGATGCTTACCTCAGCAGCAATCGAAGGATAGGGAATCATCGTATAGTTGAAACTCCATCCATTTTGGCAGGGTCCTTTGGGCCAAGATGGATCTGCTTTTCTTAGACCAGAAAGCAGAACTTCTGTATAATTTACATGGTACATCTTACAGCGTGAAAAGGGAATATTGTTTCCTTTGATTTCATCCCCATCTGCCTTTGGAATCCAAAGAGATGTTCTGGAAAAAAAATAAACGTATGTATTAATAAATTATTTTTTGGAAATTATACCAAAAACGAGGAATAAATATTTTTCTTATCAAGTACAATTTATGACATCAGAAAATTATATAATATTCTTTATTCAAAATTAATATAAGATTTTCGTATTTATTTTAGTAATTACATTTCTTGTACACAATCTGTTTAAATAATCTTATATTCTAATTTTTAAGACGTTTAACGAAAACAAGGCAGTTGAATCAACATGAATATTTCAATAGAAAAATATGTACAAAGCCTGTGTGATTTTATAAATATAAAATGTTTCTTGCGAAAAGTCTTACTTGGAGCAACGATTTCTAAATTTTATAAAAATTATTATTTTAAAAATTCTTAAAAGTCATTCAATCTTGAATCTTTCGAAACAAATTATTTAACAATTTTTCCTTTAGTCGTTTCTTCTAAATGTTTGCTTTGATATTTTAATTTTTGTTTGCATTTAGCCTTTTGGTTGAAAGTAAGTTTTGAGTTTTATTTATTAATTGAGTTGTAGATTTATAATTTTTACCAATTCATACTTTCTGAGTAAATTTGATTTTGTGTGAATTTTGAATGAATTTGATTTTCTAGCTTTGTTTTGAATTAAAACATAAATGAACTTCATAATTTCAGAAAAAGTTGAATATTTTCTGTTATTAGAAATCCAGATGATAAAATTAATCTGAAAAAGGACTCATTTTACAGGAGAACTAAAATAGTTATTTACGATCTTGTTACGAGACAGAACAGGAGTACGTGTTTATCTTTCGTGTCATTCTCTTGAGATAGTAAAGTTCAAAAAGATCGTAAAACACATTCAAGTACATAATGTGAATCGTAAATAGAAATAAAGCTGAAGTGAGAATCCTTTTTATGAGAATCCCCTCATCAAAAAATTTTTATCGAGTTATTAAAATTTTAGGAAATTGAGAAAGTTACATTTTATTTATCAAGCTTTAAATTTAGGAGTCAAATGTACCTGCTTTAAAAGTATCTAGTTTATTCAAATCAACAGTCATCAGTAAAATTTAAATTCTTATGTAAATAAAAAAATTATTAATCATTAAGGAAATAATTCAAATACAAATTTCAATTTCGCAATATATTCCATATTTGTATTTGCCTTCGGATTTAATCACTTTTCCTTACGAGACTTGAACTAAGATTTGTGTAATTATTTAGATTTAGAACTTTATTTTCTGAATTAACTTCATTTTGCACTCGATTATTTGACCTTGAAATTACACGTGCGAAATGATTATGATAGTCTAATAACTCCATGAATAATGAATTCATTATCATTAAAAACGTATTAACATAATTAAATATTCTTTGCAAATTCTTATTATCACTTTTCAGAAATTTAATAAGTGTAAATTTCAACGCAATCAAATTCCAAAATTAAACGTCCAAATTTAAAGATCAAAATTTAAACGGATTATCGAAAGTTCTTTGGAAATGAGAAATTTAATGCAAACATAATTCGAAATTTAGTTTTTGCTATCTGTCCTATGACTTTTGCATTAAAATGACAATGCAAAGGAAGTGGAATTATACAAGACGAATTGCTTCATTAAGTAATGCCTAATCTACTTATGATTCATGCAATTATTGAAATTATTATTCATAAAGGTGAGAATTGTACCAATCGAAAAAAATGTTGCTTTTTTATAATGAGAAGGTATGTCTAGGCATAAAAACTTCATACATACTCATATCTTAAGTCTTGTACATTATAATTACAATCTTTATGTAAGAACTTAATTAATCAAAAACGTAATATTTTATTTAGATCTTTGTTTTATTTTTTATTTAGAAATTTTTTTCTTCTATCTCAGCCTACTTCTTTCTAGTTACAAACTCAAATCCTCAAGAAAATAAATAAAAAAACATAAATGTAATTATCTGAATAAAATCATTTATAAATAATACATTTGGATAATAAAGATTTTTTTTAACACATATCAACCAGCCAAGGTTGCATATAATCAGAAAAACTGGCAAAGAAATGTCAGAGAAAAAGGAAAAAATAATTGTTAACATTGTAACAATAGAGGAATGATTTCCTTCAACGACCTTCTCTTGTCAAAGATATATATTTTTTTGTTTTAAGTATTTCTTACTTTCACAGTTTTTACTTCATCATCATTTCAGCATCAATTACCGTTAGTTTTAATATAAGCCAATAAGGAAACAACCCTCGCATCAGTTTTATATTTTCAAAAAGCAAAAAATTTTCGCATTTCTTTTTTACAAGTCAGAAACGTCTGCGAACGCTGCAGGTAAATTCACATTTATGTCCATTGAAGCAGATTTAATTTCCATCATAAAACATTAATTTCTTTATGAAATTATATTGTTTTTGTTAAGAATCTAAAACGATTTTCCTTGTAGAATCATACGCAACTAATTTTATATACTATAAGCGATAAAATAAAATAATAAATAAAGGAGAGAAACAAAGCTCAAAAGAGGAGACAAAAAGTATTTTTCAATTTGTAACGTTGATAATTCAAGTAGGAAATAAATAAACAATTTCCAGAGATCTATAAGCGATAAAATAAAATAATAAATAAAGGAGAGAAACAAAGCTCAAAAGAGAAGACAAAAAGTATTTTTCAATTTGTAACGTTGATAATTCAAGTAGGAAATAAATAAACAATTTCCAGAGATCTTTTTTGGTGATATTTAATGGCCTTGCTGGAGGTCATTTTTTTTATCAAGATTCATTTATTAACTTTAAATAAAATATTTTTTAAAAACATTTCTAAAATCTACTTTTCCTTTACCATGTCTGGTCTTTTTGGTTTTTAAAAAATTATGATTCATGTATTAACTTTAAATTAAGTATTTCTTTTGAAACAACATTTTTGAAATCTACTTTTCATTTACCGTTTTCGGATTTTTGTCTTTTTGGAAAAATGAAATTTTGAGGGTGCTGTCTCACCGCGCTCACTCACTTCTCGTCATCCGTGAGATTCCATCCGTCGAGTTCTGGAATTTTGCACCAATGTTCCTCGGGCACAAGAGTGATGAAAAATTGAGCAAAATAGAGAAATGCATAGACGAAGGTGAAGGGCAGTAGGATGATGAAGAGCAGCCATTGGTACCGACCTGCCTCGCCGACGTAGGGTAAAATATCATCAAAACTTTCAATTTTTGGTCGTCCCTCCCCACCCTCTTCTGCTTTCGATGGCTCTGTTGCCACCGTCATTTTTTCTCCTAAAAATAAAAAAAAACATTAATTTTAATCAGAGAGGTTAACCATTAGCAATTTTGATGTTCACCTGAATTTAAGAATTCAAAACAATTTAAAGAATTCAAAAGAATTCAAAAATTTCAAAAGAATTCAAAGATTTCAAAAGAATTATAAGAATTCAAAGAATTCAAAAGAAATCAAAGAATACAAGATGAATTCAAAAGAATTCAGAGGTGAATGATAAGGGACAATGTGAATTCAAAGGAATTCCAAAAATTTAACGAACACAAAGGGAATTCAAATGTATTCAAAGAATACTAGATGAATTCAAAAGAATTCAAAAAAATAGTTCAAAAAATACTAAACGAATTCAAAAGAATTCAAAGAATACAAGTTGAATTCAAAAACATTTAGAGAATGATAAGAATTTAAAGAAATATAAGAGTTCAAAGAATTCAAAGAATTTAAAAGGAGTCAAAACATTTAAAAGATTTCAAAGAATACAAATGAGTCCAGAAGAATTCGACAAATACACGGTGAATTCAAAAGCATTCAAAGAATAGAAGATGAATTCAAAAGAATTCAAAGAATTCAAGTAATACAAGATGAAATCAAAAGAATTCAAAAAATTCGAAGAATTCAAAGAATACAAGGTGAATTCAAAAAATAAAAAATGAGTTGTAAATAATTCAAAGAACAGTAAATGAATTTAAAAGAATTCAGAGAATATAAGATGAATTCAAAAGAATTCAGGAAATACAATGTGAATTCGAAGCAATTCAAAAAATTCATAGAGTACAAGGTTAATTTAAAAACTAATTCAAAAAACAAAATAAACTCAAAATAATTCAAAGAATTCAAAAGAATTCAAAGAATACAAATGAGTTCAGAAGAATTCGACGAATACAAGGTGAATTCAAAAAATAATACAATAAATACAAAATGAATTCAAAATAATTCAAAGAATTTAAAGAATGGAAGATGAATTCAAATGAATTCAGAGAATAAAAGATAAATTCAAAAGAATTCAAAGAATATAAAGTAAACAATAGATTAAAAAAACTAAATGAGTTCAAAAGAATTCAAAGAATGCAAGTTGAATTCAAAAGAATTTAAAGAATGATAAGAATTCAAAATAATTAAAAGAATTTAAAAAATCAAAGAATACAAGATGAATTCAAACGAATTCAAAGAATATAAGATGAATTCAAAAGAATTCAGAGAATACAATGTGAATTCAAAGAATTCTAAAAATTCAAAGAATACAAAGTGAATTCAAAGAATTCAAAGAATACTAGATGAATTCAAACGAATTCAAAGAATACAAGGTGAATTTAAAAACTAATTCAAAAAACAAAATGAACTCAAAATAATTCAAATAATTCAATGAATTCCAAAGAATTCAAAGAATTTAAAAGGATTCAAAACATTTAAAAGACTTCAAAGAATACAAATGAGTTCAGAAGAAATCGACGAATACAAGGTGAATTCAAAAGCATTCAAAGAATTCAAAGAATAGAAGATGAATTCAAAAGAATTTAAAGAATTCAATGAATACAAGATTAAATCAAAAGAATTCAAAAGATTCAAAGATTTCAAAGAATACAAGGTGAATTCAAAAAATACAAAATGAATTGTAAATAATTCAGAGAATTCAAAGAACAGTAAATGAATTTAAAAGAATTCAGAGGATACCAGATGAATTCAAAATTATTCAAAGAATACAAGGTGAATTGAAAAAAATAGTTCAAAAAATACTAAATGAATTCAAAGAATTCAAAGAATACAAGATGAATTCAAATGAATTCAAAGAATACTAGAGAAATTCAAAATAATTCAAAGAATACAAGGTGAATTCAAAAACTAATTAAAGAAACAAAATGAACTTAAAATAATTAAAAGAATTCAAAAAAATCAAAAGAATTCAAAGAATTCAAACGACGAATACAAGGTGAATTCAAAAACATTCAAAGAATTTAAAGAATAGAAGATGAATTCAGAAGAATGCAAAGAATTCGAAGAATACAAGATGAATTCAAAAGAGTTCAAAGAATACAAGGTGAATTCAATGAATACGAGGTGAATTAAAAAATAATAATTCAAAAGAATTCAAAGAATTCAAAAAATTCAAAGAATGTAAGATGAATTCAAAAGACTTTAAAGAATACAAAGTGAATTGAAAAGAATTCAAAGAATTCAAGGTGAATTCGAAACAATAGTTCAAAAAATACTAAATGAGTTACAAAAATTCGAAGAATACAAGGTTAATTCAAAAGAATTCAAATGAATTCAAAGAATTCAAAGAATGCAAGATGAATTCAAAAGAATTCAGAGAATACAAGATGAATTCAAAAGAATTCAATGAATTCAAAGAATACAAGGTGAATTCAAAACAATAATTCAAAAAATACTAAATGAATTCAAAAGAGTTCAAAAGAATTAAAAGAATACAAGGTGAATTCAAGAGAATCAAAGAATTCAAAAGAAGTCAAAGAACTTAAAAGAATTCGAGAACAAGTGTACTCCTGACTTCTGTAGTGGTTATCCCCTCGTTTTAATAAAAAAGGTTCTTGAAATAAATTAAAACCGTACAACTTTAAAAAATGTAATCTTTTAATTATTTAATTGCCAATTTAAATGATAAACAAGCTTAGAATTTGAATTATTCGACACTTTAATTAATGAAATAATTGAAACGACCAAATTTGCAAATTTTGAAATTTTAAACTGCCAAAGTTGAAGGTTTTCAACTTAGTGTCCAAATAATTTTAAAAATTTTTAAGGATTTATGAACGCTTTTCAATTTAAGGC
This sequence comes from Euceroptres primus, assembly GCA_037177015.1. Taxonomy (NCBI): domain Eukaryota; kingdom Metazoa; phylum Arthropoda; class Insecta; order Hymenoptera; family Figitidae; genus Euceroptres; species Euceroptres primus. Next base: position 37,296 of record JBAGKK010058921.1, read on the forward strand.
ATTGAAGAATCAAAATTTGAATCCTTCGAGTCAAATTTAAATCCCTCAATTTTCAAAATTTATAATGTTAAATCCATCAAATTAATTTATTTTTGTTAATTAATTTCCATTTTCTTCTGATCTTCTACTTTAAGCAGATATTAAACTAAATAGAATGAGGTTTGATTTGAAATATAAACTCGATGTGATTTTCGTCATTGGAACAGAATTTTTCTTTAGCAAAAGCTGGAGAATGGTATAAACACGAAGTGTCAATGAGAGAAATAATAAGACATAAATAATTCATATTTTATTATAAGAAATTCTTTACAGTTATATTCAATGATTATTTGCTACTGATATATATTTATGAAAATGATAAGTAAACAAGAAATCAAGGTTTTGTAATGTATCATCAACAATAATTCCAATTCCATAAATCTGATACTATTTTTCCTTCACATTTTCAAGATAAAAAATATTTTGATAATAGGGATTACAGTTAAAGGTAATTAGAGCTTTGTAACTAAACCATTTTCTTGCATTCAGATAAAAAATGTCATTGAATCGGAGAATGTTTTAAAAATGAAGACTTATAATATAAAAATTTGTTATGTAGTGAAGCAACAGTCATGGAAATTTGTTATGATAAATTGTAAAATGAAGAATTTATATCATAATAATTTTCTATAATAAATTGTAAAATGGAAGAATTCATATTATAATAATTTGCTATGATAAATTGTCAGGTCAGAATTAATATGTATAATGTAAACAAATATATAAAGTGAATATAAATATTTGAGGTCAACTTTGATCTGGATTTTGTCACTTTTGCTTTTTTACTTTAAAATTAAGTTATTATTCAAATATTTCTCATCTAAATATGAACCACTAAATAATTCACAATTCCGTTATCACTTGCTTTTTCAAATAGAAGATCATCAATTTTAGTCTTAGCATCTAAACTTTTAAAATATAATTTTAAATTAATTTGAGTCATCAATTAATAACAATTAATAACATCAATTTGAGTCTTAGCTCTCTAAATTTTAAAATATAATTCTAAAATTATCTTTTAAATTAAATTTTAAAATATAATTTTAAAATTATCTTTTAAATTAAATTTTAAAATATAATTTTAAAATTATCTTTTAAATTAAATTTTAAAATATATATTTAAAATTAAATTTTTAAATATAATCCATCCATTTCATTAAAAACCTCCAAAAATATCCTGAAGACAAAGTTTAAATTTCATTTTAAATTCAATCTCATTTTCATAATCCCAAAGTGTTCGAATAATCCAAGAACTTTCACATATTCTTTTAAACCTTCCACAATCTTTTCACAATTTCAAAAACCTCATAGTCTAAAAATCACACGACTAATTGTAAACAAATCCAATTTCCTCCAAAATTAAAATACTCACACTAAAAAAAAATTCAGCAGATCCAAAATGGTGTAAATCGTAAATAAAAAAACAAACTTCACACAAAAAGTCACTAAATCCTCAGAATTAGAGGGTCACACTCTGAACTGCTCCTCAAAGTAGATCATTTCTACACTGACAGAAATCTTGATATCACCTTTATCAACAAGATTTCACGATTCAATGAAGATTTCAGCAAGGTTTTAATTTATAACTGGGGAATTGGAGACGAAGAAAAAAAATAGAGGGATGAAGAGAGCACGTGCGTATGAAGATCGAGATCTATACATCGAAAGGATCGACAATTTTGGTGATCACGCTACATCGTCAAACACGAGGGCACATCTACTGCTTTCTGTGTTAATCATTGGTGGGGCTTTATAGGCTTGTTCAACAACTGGGCCCCCACCTGGTGAACGGTGACCTCCCATTGGTTCACGCACTGCACTCGATCTTCTGAAGCTCTCTGACGTCACTGAAGATCATGCAGGAACTTAAGAACCGTTCATCGACAGTTTTTTTTCCAGTCTTTCCTCCTGGGTTTTCCACAAACTTCGTCAATATCCCGTTTAAAAATTCGATTATTTACTGAAAAAAGTCCATTTTTCCTCCTTCTTTAATTGCCTGACTGGAAATAGTACTAAATTCTGTTGAAAGGTATTTATCATGGTCTTGTAGAGTTTTCCTATTCATCATCAAAATTGTAACAATCTGTTGAATTGAACAGTTCATCAAAAATGTTCACACGTATAATAACTGTACGAATAAATTGAACAAATTTGTTGAATTGTACAATTAAATTGAATATAATGACTTGCACAATTAAATAGTACGAATTTGTTGAATTGAATGAACTTATTGCATTTGTACAATTAAATTGTACCTACAAATAAATTGCACAATTAAATTGCACCTACAAATAAATTGCACAATTAAATTGTACCTACAAATAAATTGCACAATTAAATTGTACCTACAAATAAATTGAATAATTAAATTTTATCTACAAATAAATTGCACAATTAAATTGCACCTACAAATAAATTCAATAATTAAATTTTATCTACAAATAAATTGCACAATTAAATTGCGCAAATTAATTGTACAAATTTTTTGAATTATACAATTTATCAAATGTTGCTCAACTTTTTTAAATTTATTTATTTATATTTAGAAATCAACTATTATACAGGAAAAAAGATACGAGAAAAAAGATTTCCTTTTATAAAGAAGAAAAGATTAGTATCAAGATTGTAGAAAAATAGCCTAAATTAAAATAGCACGTCTTCAATGAATTGTACAAATTGCATTGTGAACTTAAATTGCACGAATTTGTTTAATTGTATGGCCGAGGAAAAATTTGATTAATTGTCGGAATTTTTAAGTTGTATAAATAAATTGTACAAATTTGTTTAACTGTACAAATTTGTCTGTACGAATTTTTTGAATTGTATACAAAAATTGTACAAATTTGTTTAACTGTACGAATTTTTTAAATTGCACAAAACAGTTGTAAATTTGTTTAACTGTACGAATTTTTTGAATTGTACAAATAAATTGTACAAATTTGTTGAATTGTAAAGTTAAATTGTACAAATAAATTGTACAAATTTGTTGAATTGTAAAGTTAAATTGTACGAATTTGTTAAATTTTACAATTAAATTGTACATATTTGTTGACTTGTACAATTAAACAGAACGAATTTGTTGAATTGTATGAAATTGTTTAATTTCTACAGTTAAATATACGAATTTTTTGAATTGTACAATTAAATTTTACCTACAAGTAAATTGCACAATTAAATTGTACCAATTTTTTGTATTGTACGATTTAAGCAAATATTGCTCAACTTTTTTGAATTTATTTATTTACTTAGAAATCAACTATTATACAGGAAAAAAAATTCCTTTTATACAGGAAAAAAGATTAAAATTAAGGTAGTAGAAAAATAGCTTAAACTAAAATAGCACGTCTTTGATGAATTGAACAAATTTATTGAATTGAACAATTAAATTGTATGAACTTTTTGAATTCTACAAATAAATTGTGCAAATTTATTGAGTTGTAAAATTAAATTGTAGGAATTTGCTTAGTTGTAGAATTAAATTGCACGAATTTTTTTAATTGTATGACTGAAGAAAAATTTGTTTAATCGATGGAATTTTTGAATTGTACAAATAAATTGTACTTTGTTTAACCGAACAAATTTTTTAAATTGTACAAAAAAGTTGTATAAATTTGTTTAATAGTACGAATTTTTTGAATTATACAAATAAATTGTACAAATTTGTTGAATTTTAAAATTAAACTGTACGAATTTGTTGAATTGTACAATTAAATTGTATATATTTGGTGACTTGCACAATTAAATAGTACGAAATTGTTGAATTGTAGGAATTTGTTGAATTTTTACAATTAAATTGTACGAATTTTTTTACTTGCACAATTACTTGTACCTACAAATAAATTGCACAATTGAATTGTACAAATTTGTTGAATTGTACAATTTATCAAATATTGCTCAACTTCTTTAAATTTATTTATTTAGAAATCAACTATTATACAGGAAAAAGGATTAAAATTAAGGTAGGAGAAAAATAGCTTCAACTAAACTAGCACGTCTTTGATAAATTGTACAAATTTGTTGAACTGAACAGTTAAATTGTACGAATTTTTTGAATTCTACGAATAAATTGTACAAATTTGTTGAATTGTAATATTAAATTGTGCGAATTTGTTTACTCGTACAATTGAATTGCACGAATTTGTTTAATTTTATTACTGAGGAAAGATTTGTTTTACTGTCAGAATTTTTGAATTGTACAAATAAATTGTAAAAAAAATTTGTTTAACTGTAACAATTTTTTAAATTATACAAAAAATTGTACAAATTTGTTTAATTGTACGAATTTTTCGAATCGTACAAATAAATTTTACACATTTGTTGAGTTGTAAAATAAAATTGTACAAATTTGTTCAATTGTATAATTAAGTTGTTCATATTTGATGACTTGCACAATTAAATAGTACGAATTTGTTGAATTGTATGAATTTATTGAATTTGTACAATTTAATTGTACGGATTTTTAAATTGTACAATCAAATTTTGCCTACAAGTAAATTGCAAAATTAAATTGTACCTACAAATAAATTGTTCAAATTTTTTGAATTGCACAATTTATCAAATATTGCTCAACTTTTCTAAATTTATTTATTTAGAAATCAACGGACTAACGCCTTTTTATACAGGGAAAAAGATTAAAATTAAGGTGGTAGAAAAATAGCTTAAACTAAAATGGCATGTCTGATGAATTGTACAAATTTTTTGAATTGAACAATTAAATTGTACGAATTTTTTAAATTTTACAAATTAATTGTACAAGTTTGTTGAATTGTAAAGTTAAAATGTACAAATTTGTTTAATTGTACAATTAAAGTGCACGAATTTGTTTAATTGTATGACCGAGGAATCTTTTTTTGATTGTCGGAGTTTTTGAATTGTACAAATAAATTGTACAAATTTGTTTAATTGTACGAATTTTTCAAATTGTACGAATTTTTTAAATTGTAAAATTAAATTATACGAATTTATTGAATTTTACAAATTTGATGATTTGTATATTTAAATTATACAAATTTGTTGAATTGTAAAATTAAATTGTACGAATTTGTTGAATTGTACAATTAAATTGTACGAATTTGTTTAATTGTATGGTCGAAGATATTGTTACGGAATTTTCCGTACAACTAGCATCTAACACAAAGGAGGAACAGACTATTCTTATGGAAAATTCCGTAACAATAGTCTCAGCCCATACTATGTTGTGTGCTAATTGTACAGAAATTTCCGTAATTCTAAACACTTCCTAATTGTACAAATTTTTTGAATTGTACAAATAAATTGTACAAATCTGTTTGAGTGTACGAATTTTTTGAATTGTACAAAAAAATTGTAAAAATTTGTTGAATTGTACAAATAAATTGTAGGAATTTGTTGAAGTGTACAAATAAATTGTAGTATTTGTTTAATTGCACGAATGTTTAGAATTGTACAAATAAATTGCCTAAATTTGATTAATTATACGAATTTTTTGAATTGTACAAATAAATTGTAGGAATTTGTTTAATTGTACGAATTTTTTGAATTGTACAAATAAATTGTAGGAATTTGTTTAATTGTACGAATTTTGGAAATTATGCAAATAAATTGTAAGAATTTGTTTAATTGTAGGAATTTTTTGAATTGTGCAAATAAATTGTAAAAATTTGTTGAATTGTACAATTTATCAAATATTGCTCAACTTTTTTAAATTTGATGAATTGTGAAAACTTGTTGAATTGTACAATTAAATTGTAGGAATTTGTTTAATTGTACAATTAAATTGAAGGACTTTGTTTAATTGTACGAATGTTTTGAATTTGAATTATTAAATTAAATTGTACGAACTTATTTAATTGTACGAATTTTTTGAATTGAACAAATAAATTGTGTAAACTTTTTGAATTGTAAAATTAAATTGTACGGATTTTTTAAATTGTACAATTAAATTTTACAAATAAGTTGTTCAAATTTATTTACTTATTTATTGAGGAAACACACGGGTAACGCTCTTTATTACAGAAATAAGGGTCTTCAGTACATCAAGACCAAACTAAACCTCGATAGTAAGTAAATTTTTCACGGTAAGTTAAAAATTAAAAAACTGAAAAATTGATAAGTTAGAATTAAAAATGAAACTGAAAATAAAAATTAAAGTTTGTTTAATTGTTTAATTGTACGAATTTTTTAACTGTACGTTTAATTGTAATTTTTTAATTCTGAAAATTGTAGGAATTTGTTTATTTATACGAATTTGTTAAATTGTACAAATAAATTGTAGGAATTTGTTTAATTGCACGAATTTGTGAAATTATACAAGTAAATTATACAAATTTCTTGAATTGTACAATTTATCAAATAATGCTCCACTTTTTTAAATTTGATGAATTGTGAAAATTTGTTAAATTGTACAATTAAATTGTACGAATTTGTTGAATTGTACAAATAAATTGTAGGAATTTGTTTAATTGTACGAATTTTTTGAAATATACAAGTAAATTGTTCAAATTTGTTGAACTGTACAATTCATCAAATATTGCTCAACTTTCAACAATTGTCTAAGCGGGCGCTATTAATTGTTTGTTCAACTTGTATACGGAAGGAATTTTATTAGTTATGATTGTATTTTGTAACAGTGACATGTTTCTCAATGTTGGTCCTTTATTATCAGAGACCTGACTATAGGTACGAGATTTTCCTAGAAAAAAAATTTTCTACAATTTCATATAAAAAGAGACACTTAACGAACAAAAATCCATTATACAATTCTTGTCTGCCTTCCAACTCCATAGAAAAAAAAAGTAAAAAAATCTTTCACTTTACTCTCTATCATATTTACAAACAAAATGTCACTGATCGTGGTAATTAGTTTTCCGAGTTATCATCCAAGTGACCTTTCAGATTTTTTCCATTTTTTTCTTTAATGCAAAATTGTTCGATGATGTTGATAGATTATCATATATAACATATCAGGATTTGATATTCTTGATAAATGCTCTTTGCATATGCATGGAAGACAATGGATGCATGTGTAATTGCGAAGCAAGGTAAAGTCTTGTTATACATATATTGAAATTGTAAGGAAAAGAATGATTGTGTAATCAAAATGTTCAGTAAAAATTGATCGATTTGTATAATTTGTATACTTGTTGATCGTAACTGATTGAAACGATTATGAGAAGCTTGGTCGAAATAGCACTTTTTATTATTTCCCTGAGCTAAACAATTCGAGGTGATTGATTTAGAACATCAAGTGTCAAAGTGATTAATTGGGAAGGGTGGATTGTTGGATTACATGTATTGTTGGTATGCTTGATTTCTTCATCAATAAAACCATTTAAACAAAAATTTTGTACTAACATGAAACCATTTGTTGGAGCAGAAGAAATATTACTCATTAGTATATCATTAATATGATTAAATAAGCAGTATTTAATAATATTTTTATATAAGCAATACTGCTATATATAATCAATGTTACTTTATATAAATAATAATACTTTGTCGGTTATAGGTTAAATATAGGTTAAATTAAAATAAGAGATGAGGAAAGTACACAAAAATTGTAGGTAAACATAGAAAGTAAAATAAAAAATATTACAATAAGGAAGAATGAGAATGAAAATTCCTGTCGAAATGATGATATGCTCAGCACGTGCTCTGCTTAGTTCAAGTTGATATAGCAACGCAAGAAAAATGAAGTACCTTTTATAACTGAAATTTAGAAAAAAATTTTCTAATTAACGGAATTCGATAATCATTCTGTGATTATAAAGAAAATTTATCTTCCAAACTATCAGTAGGTTTTAACAATCGGACCATATATTTATACAATTAAAAAAATTTGTAGAAAGTTGTATAATTGTACTATTAATCAAAATTGTACTTTGCAGAAAGTGTAGTATGCACGTTTGGAAAAGAAATTCAAAACTAAAGTGTCAATTTATCAGACATTTGTCAATTAATTGAGGCTTAAAGACATTCAAATGTCTACTGTTCAAAGGTCTAGGTGCGCGATAAATAATAATTATCACCATCATTTTATCATCGATGCTTCAACATTGATTTGTCGTCCATTGCAAGATGCAAGATAGCAACAATAACAAATATATAAGAAAGCCATCACGTGAAATGGATAACATCGACTTAAATTCTTATTTGCTTATGTCCATTTAACTTAACAGATGTCACTGATTCTAATTTTGATTCTCCCACGATTCTTATTCCTTATTCGGTGAATTTATTATCGAATCGATAACAGGATGTATCAAAGTTAAATTTAAAACCAATTTTTAGTAGCTTAATGATTTATTTTCAAAATTAGGTTATTCATAAAATTTTAGTCGAAAAATTGGAATCGTAGAATTGTAAACTTGAAGACACGAGAATAACAACTCGTTAAAAACCATTTGAAGTTGGCCCTTAAGTAATAGTTAAAATAACCTAATTTAGGAGCCAACTTAAAATGGTCTTTACCGAGTTGTCATTCTCATGTCTTCAATTATAAGCTGATAAAAGTTATTAGGAAAACTAATTAATAATAGTTAAGACTTATCCAATTCTTCGTTTACTGTAATTTAATGCGATACTTCCTCTTTTTCCTCAACAGATTATTTTGAAAATAACTATAAATACCCGAGTCTTTTTTCAATTATTTAAACACAGTGTATGTTTTCTTTATTAAGTCTTATCCAATTACTTCGTTTAATGTAATTTAATGCGATTCCTCCTGTTTTTCCTCAATAGATTATTTTGAAAATAACTGTAAATACCCGAGTCTTTTTCAATTATTTAAACACAATGTATCTTTTCTTCATCTGAATAGTTTACCTCTAAGTAAATTTTAATTATATTTTTAATGCTTATCTTTTCTAATTATCTGAATTTTTTTGATTAACAGAAGAGTTTCTGTCAGGTTAAATCAGATGCAAAATAAACCAGGAAGAAGAGGAATCGTAAAATAAATTCATCGGAAGAAACGATGAGACAAGCTGCCATTATGCATCTCTTTTTCCTGGGATTACTTATTTAATGCTGAACGTAATGAGTGAAATAAACTATGGAAAAAAAGCCTGGCTACAAAAAGTTACACTCGCGGAAATGTAATTAGGATTTTTAATATGTATTTAATTGCAGCCTTACTTATTCTACAGAAAAATGAAGTCTCCTTTAAAATCGTGTGACCTGCTTCTAAAAAAATGTGTTATTCAATATTTTCGGCTTTTTTCATTGCAAACGAAAAAAAAACTAAAACTAAAAAAATAAGACCAATACCTTCTCATATGACGATGAGAATGTAATAAAACTAAAAAAAAACGTTGTAATTTAATATCAGAATTCTTCAATTTTGTGGAGTTCGAATAAAAATAGAAACGTCTCAGTGAATGCAGCTCTTGCATTCGACGGGAATATAAAATCGAAACAGGTTTCTGAAGGATAAGTAATCATTCAGACGATGGAAGTGCGCCGAAAATATTTTCGCTGATATGCGAACTAAAAAGAAAGCCGTTGCAAGTTCGAGGAAGAAAAAAAAAATGAGAAAAAGAAACAAAAGGAACTATGTTGGAATTCTCGCGGTTCAGTGAAACATGAATATTGTAGACTAAACTCTCAGATGCTCATTAGTTCTGACACCTTAATTACAAGCTAAAATGACAAATTCCAAATTTCAAAAGCTATTATTAAAAGATTAATGAAACTTAAGAAGTAATTAGATTGTGATTTATGGATATGATTCGAACGCTTTTAAATAGACAAGAAATTAAATCTCTAACTGAATCACCAAAATTGAAATGCGTTTCATTAAAATCTACTTTCATCTCTTATTCTTTATTTTTAGTTTTATTTAAATATTCAACCTTGAAAATTGTGGATTATTGAAGCACTCACAAATTAAATGAAAATTGAAAAAATACTGAACTCGAGATAAGATGCTTTTGGAAAATCAGAATATTATCATCGTCATTGCATATTCATCATTATAATTATCATATTCATCATATTTGGTCTAATAAATTACATTTTTTGTACTTTTCAGTAATGACCTAGCTAATTAGCAATAGTTCATTTAACAACTCTAATTGGCGACAATTTCGCATCTGTCATTATCGTGCGTCAGTAATGCCACTCCCTAATTACGACACTAGAATATTGCAACATTAATGAAATGATAGTACAAATAAGTGTTTCTGAATTACGTTTTACATTTACTCAGTTTCCATTTTTCTGAAATTTTCGTTTAAGCAAATAAGGTAAATGTCCCAGTAATCGTGACCTTAGTCCCAGTAATCGTTTCGCCGTCAATCTAATTTTTTAAGCATTTATAATCGATTGTTATTGATTTTAATAATAAATAATGCAAAAGCTCGTTATTTTTTGTTACTAAATACTTTTTTTAAAGATAATTTATAATCATTTCTTTAGGTTATTTTCCAATTGCACGATTACTGGGACCGGTACGATTACTGGGACATCTACCTTAACTTCAAGAAAAAAAAAACACTTTAATCGACAATTATCTCTTTTTTTACTACCTCGATGTTTGTTTGTTCGTAAAACAAACAAATGATAGCTTGACGTCAAAAAAAAAAACGTTTACCGAGTCTAGACCAAAATTAATCAATATTTACGTTGTTTTCGCATTCCCTACTGTTTAATTAAGCATTAAAAATCCAGGTTTTTAGAAGACATCAATCCTAACAATTCTAGACTAGATAACAAAAAGCGTTTAATTTTAGATACGAAGTCATGACTCTTCCACGTGTTAGTTATTTTTCAACATAAAATTTACAATTTTTTTGGCATTTTCTTTGAAAATTGTAGAAACTACCAATCTGGTAACAATTTGAAAATTTGAATATTTTTTCAATTTGCAAACGTTCTCACAATCAGTTGGACTCTAATAAGCAATAAGCATTGAAAATGATGTAATTTTCTGGTACTAAACACAAAATAATTGGAAATTCTTGCTAATGAAAATGATTAAACCATTATTACACTTATTTTCATCAATTATTTTATGCATTAAAAGAACTTTGAGAGAACTGTGCTCCTTTTTATGTGCCACGTGCGCTGGAATAAAAGTTATCACGTATTTCTACGAATATTCCAAGGTTAACTGTATATAGTAGTACGTCCTTAGTACATTTTCACGAACGTGTTGCATAGAGGAAATGATTTTCTGACTTGGTTTTACCACTCCCTTGCAGTCTCTTACGAAACGGATCTAGATTCGCAAAAGTAAAGTGACGTGCCTGTCTGTCGTTCCTTTCTTGTCTTTTATTCAGTACGAACATTTGCCACACACATTTCCTTCTTTCGGTAGCAGACGGAGCAAGAAATCTTTCCACGGAAAAATATTCTATTTATCTCTCTTTTCAGAGTTGCTATAAAAAAAAAATTTCAATGACGTCGATTGAAAACCTTATTTCAACACTGACTTCACAATGCATTTTATATTAGGACATATTAACATATATTTCCAATTACTGTTATTAGACAATTTTCAAATTGTACAATTGTTCAATTTATCAAAACTGTTGATGTTAAAACTTTATAACTGCTACCATTAATTTACGTATTTTTAATTTCATTCTCAAACTCAAAAAACAAAATAAATAATTTTTGCAAAACTTCAATCTTTCAGTTTTGCTTTTAAATAATTGATTTTTTGAATCTTAAAACACTGAAGTAATTCAAGAAAAGCACAGAAAAATGTTTGGTTATTCTAATAAAAATTCCGGTTAGTACCGTAAAAAAGAATACTTAAAATTGTTACATCTTAAAATGGTTTGTATTAAATTCAGTAAAAGTCTGGATCTAAGCAAAATTGATTCTGAATTTATTGACTCAATTCTAACTGACTCACTGATTGACTGACTGACTCACTGATTGACTGATAGACTCACTGATTGACTGACTGACTCACTGATTGACTGATAGACTCACTGATTGACTGACTGACTCACTGACTGAATGACTGACTGATTGAGTCAATTCTGAAATTCAGGTAACTTGATATTAAATTTAAACATTTTACTAAATTTAATTCAAACCATTTTAAGGTGTAACAATTTTAAGTATTTTTTTACAGTCTTTAAGGTGTAACAATTTTGAGTATTCTGTTTTACTATCTCTACTTAACATTCTTTTTAGTAATATGCAAAAATAACCAGAAAGTCTGTTTAGGATAAATAATTAATTAGAATAAGTTTTAATTAAGACAACCGGAAAGGAATGTTACGTAGATTCTAACTAGAATTCTGTTAAAAATAACCGAATATTTTTCTAAGTGTATGAAAACTACTCATTTTTACAAATAAAGATTATTTCACCTTTCCGAATTCTTTACATAAGTATAAAAAAATCAATCGATTTCAAATGAAGGCGTCCAAAATGAATAATATACAGAATATTAAGTAAGTCTACGGAATTTTATCTTTTCGGAAATCCCAGTTTCATGAAAGAACTAACCATATGAAAAATATGACAGGTTCTACTGTATATTAATTAATATTACTCATAGAATCTTAAAAAAGAATCTTGGAAAGCTATTTTCGGAAATGCTGCAGAATCATCAAATCAATTCTTCCGCCGATAGTAATAAAGATAGGAGCAAATAACGTTGTATAGAGCACAGCAAGCAAGATTTTCCGCGAGATCGGTCGATGACTGGCCTGAAGTCTCGCCATCGTTACCTGTCTTTTAGAGCGACCTTGAGGCAAACAAGGGAAGACCTTGAGAGACAGCAAGAGAGCACGGAACTCGCTCAGATCGTAAACTTAAAGACATGTACCATTGTCTCTCCACTTGGCTTTGAACTTGTTTCTTCTGTACCTCCTGGATATAATTGCAACTTTATATTCAAAGTGCAAGTCTTAATTTCCATAAAAAAGACTAAGTGCAGTACCATGTAACAAAAAGAACAGTTATTTTTTACTCAGTTGAAAATATAGAAATATGGCTAATAACTCTCTAAATCTGAATTAGTCAAAAACCACTAACGAAATAACGAGAAGTCTACCAATTGAATTATTAAGCATTTCTACTAATAATTCGTAGAAAAATATTAACTTTTAGACCATTTCTACTAATAATTAGTAGAAAACTACTAATTGCTAGTCAAATTCTACTAATTATCAGTAGAAATACTAATTAAATCGGTAATTAAATTCTTCCAATTCAATTAGTAAGCATTAGGGTGGGTTGAAAAAACACAATTTTGGAAATCAAAATTTAGTCCAGTCAAATTGTCCTTTCATAACGTATTAACTTACGAGTGCATTTTTTTGCTTAATCGCTTCAGTTTTTGTCACTTATATGGGTAATTCTCCACAGACAGGGCACTTTGGTGTCCACGGATTATATTATTAAAACTACTGGTTGTATTATTGTAAAACTTGGTACCGATCTTGATATTAGTACCTCAAAATAAGTTTCGTAGTAAAAATTTGATTATATTATTGTAATTCAGAGTAAAGAAATATTACCCAAAAAATGTCTTTAAGAGATGTCCACACATGCCTAAGACATATTTTAGAGTCACGTAGGAAATAGATAATGAACTGCTTTAAAATTTATGCTTAAGGATCTTAAATTTAGACTCAAAAGTTCCATTTTTACATTGATATTTTTATTTTAATGCAATATACATTATACATGCACGCAAATATGAGTGTCTTCGAAAATATTTTTGTAGTTACGATGCATAAACAGCTGTCGTTTAACAAGTAGGAATACCTTTTTGCGTCAAGTTTTGACGTAGAATTGAAGACAAAACATCTCACTACTCACCCTTAGAGTTTTAAGCATAAACATTAAGAACTTTCTTCGCAAATAAAAAAAAAGTCCAAAAAAACCTTGCGTATTTTTATTACTATCCATCGACGTAACTTGCAATAGCTTTTATATTTCTTAACAAAAGTTAATGAATAAAGATAAAAATGTAGATCAGAACGGGAGAAAATGATTTGCCAAAGGATTTTACGATTCATTCTACTTTAAAACTTGAGGAACACTTTTTGTGTTGTTTTCCATCGATGTAACATCCATCGACGTAACCTTACTTTTGGCTTGTCAGAGCTGGGTTGATAATAAATGGAGCCCTATCGAAAAAAAACTGCAGAAAAGTAATGAAAAGAAAGTCTTTTGCATAAATAATTCTGTTTTAGTTATAAAAGTGTCGAAATAAACCAAATAATATAATTTTTTATTACAAAAAAATGCAATTGCAGAACTAATTTTACGACTAGATACAATCCTGATGTGATATTCCTAATGCTCGTTGTTTATTTATGCTTAATAAAAATATAAACGTTTATCATTATAAATTTTGCTTATTTATTTAATTAAATTAAAAGTATAAACTTATTAGATTTTTCGTAGAAACTGTGTTTCGTGGTAATTTTGTTTACTTATAAATTTTAACGCTTTTTTAAAATATATAATTATGTTTTTAGTAGGAAAATACACGGTGAATTTGCCAAAGATAAAAGGCAAAAATCGAATTTACCAGCAGAATTTTTAAAAGAAGAGGAAAGATTGAGAAAAGAAAAAAGAACTAAGACGTCAAGAAAAAAGGCGTCAAAAAATTAATCAAAACGCCAATGAGAAAGATAAAGCTCAAATAAATCTTGCGAAAGACAA